>VZQC01014462.1:1697457-1860682 GCA_009823505.1 Rhizomys pruinosus
TATATATATATATGTCCAAAGTTGGTCTAAAATTCTTACCAAAGGTGGATAGGAATCCTGTTAGTACTACATTGTTGATAACACTCTTAATTTTCTATTACTTTAATAAATGCATAATGGTTTTAGTTTACATTTCTTAATAATAATTTTGAATCCTTTTATATGCATATTTTGTATTTGCATACTTCTTCTGATGTACTTGATTGGTAGGTGATCCTTTCTAGTTATTAATCTATACTACAGCACTTCCTGGGCAGCCTCTATCAGCATTGAACACCATCCTTGCCTGTGTCACTGATACCAATTATGGGGACTTAAAAGCCAACCTTATTTCAGTATGATATTATCTGAACTCTCGAACATGTAAGTAAACAGTGCTAATTCAAAATACAGTCACATTCTAAGCCATTGCAACTGGAATTAGAACTTCAAGATAAGTTTGGGAAGACTACAATTCAGTATTTAGTGGGTTGTTTTTCTACAGTTTTGAGTTGTGTAAAGATCACATTCTGGTAAAAGTCTCATATGCTAATTTATTTAATGGTAATTTTTGAAGAATTAAGATTTAGATTATGGAGTTCTGGAGCTGGAGAGATGGCTCAGCAGTTAAGAACACTGGTTGCTCTTGCAGAGGACTGAGGTCAAATTCCTAGCACCCACGTGGTGGGTAACAACTTTCCATAACTCTGACCACCTCTAGCATTGTAGGACACGGGTGCACTTACATATATGCAGGCAACACACTCATACACATAAAATAAAAATAATTAAATATTTTAGATTATGAAGTTTTGTTTTGGTTTTATGAGACAGGGTCTCTCTGTAGCTCCAGCTGGCCTGGAACTAATTATGGAGACCAGGCTGGCCTCAGTCCCGCAGTTCTGCTTCTCAAGTGCCAGGGATTAAAGGCATGTGCTACCATGCCCAGTCCTGATTAGGAAGTTTTATTGACCAATGCTTTTCTCTCATAATTTCTGAGTTTTGAGTCCTAAAATATATTTACTAATGCAAGCTACAGCTAATATATATATATATAACATTATATTGGTAAATATTATAGTTATTATTATATATATATTAATTATATTCCTTGTTTCCACCTATAAAGACTTCTATTTCCATTTTACCTTGTATTACTGGCTAGAATCTTCAGGAAGTATGGGACAGAAAGAGGACTCATTTGCATTTGTAAGAGAAAAGCTTTCAATCTTTTACAGCAGGATGTCAACACTAAATAAAGGTCTTTTATTGGATTTAGAGGTCCCTTTCTTTTCTCTGTTCTTCATAGTGTTTCCTCGTACTGGCTTTGAGTTTTATACACATTTTCTCATTTTGAGCATTCACCCTGGGGAAAAAAATATATATAATATATATATATATATATATATATATATTATATATTTTGGTTTTGATTTTTTTTTCTGAACATGGGTACTTCTTGTAACTCTGGCTGTCCTGGAACTCTCTCTTAGACCAGAGTGGCCTTGAATTTTCAGAGATCTGCCTGCCTCTGATCACTGAGTGACTAAGGGATTAAAGGCATGCACCACTATGCCTTGTATTTTTAACTCTAAAAGATTTATTACTTTTTTGTTTTGTACTTAGGCTTGGAGGCAGTGTGAGTGTGTGTGTGTATGTGTGTGTGTGTGTGTGTGTGTGTGTGTGTGTGTGTGTAATGTGCAGACAGCCTATGTATGGTGCTGTTTCTCAGAGCTATCCACATTTTTCTTTTTCTTTTTGAGACATGGTATCTCATTGGCCTACAGCTTGGAAATTAGGCTAGTCTAACTGGCTGGCAAGACCCCAGGATCTGCCTTTCTCTCTTTCTCTCTTTCAAAAGTTAATTTATAACAAGTCTGTACCACCATGTCCAGCATTTTCTTTTTATGTGGGTTCTGGCATTACATGTGTGTCCTTGTGCTTTTAAGACAAATAATTTATTAGTTTTGTCATCCCCAGTCTATTTTGTTCTATTTGAAATCATTGTAGTTATTTTGGAAACTCTATACTTCTAATATAAATTTCTTAATCACCTTGTCAATTTTTTTCAAAAGAGACCAAGCTGCTTGGGGTTTTAATTGAAATTTTGTGATTTTCATACAATATAGTTTGATGGTACTTAGATCTGCTCTCCATCTCCCCCAACAATTTAATGACCTCTATCCTCTCTCTCTCTGTCTCTCTCTCTCTCTATCATATAATATATGATAATAGGTATATGTATATTATATAGGTATATATATATATCCTATAGAGTACGCTTTGTGTCCCCCAATGTCCTTCAGTGTGGATCCATTCATGAGATCCACCACCAAGAATCTCAACCCTGTTAGACACTGTCTTCCCCCTCCCAGCAGTCAACAATTTCCAAAAGCTCCTTAGTTTGGTTGGGGATTTCCTAACCATTTTCCTATGTTTCTGCTGGGATTTTGTCTGATTTGAGCTTTCATGGGACTTGTGCATGCTGTCATGATTGCTGTGAGTTCATACGAGAAACTGACCGGCTGTCTGGAAGATTTTGTTCCCTTGTGGTTATCCAATTTCTTTTTTTATTGAGAGTGTACTGAATTTATAAAACATTTGAGGGAGATTAGGTAATATAACACAAATAAATATTCAAATTCACAGACAATGTAATTTTCCTATTGAATCTTCTTTATTCTCCTAGAGAAATACTTTTAGCTGTTACTGTAAATGTCTTATACATTTTCATTAGATTTCTTCCTGCATATTTTGGTTTGGGGTTATAGTTTTAAAATCTCAGTGCTCTGATCTAGAATTTCTACCACTGTTTACTTGGGTCCTTTTTTATTTTTCTCAGCAATATTCCATAATTTTCCATTACAGCTGTAAAACATATTTTGTTAAATTCATCCTTTTTTATTCTATATTTTACTATTTTAAGTATTATTGTTCTTTGACTTTGACTTTCTTTTCCATTGCTGCTGATACTTCTTTTCTCTTGCTGGTGAAACCAGTTACCACAACATTGGGAACATAAGACAATGTTCAGTACATAATGATTCTGTAGGTCAAATCCCACCCAGACCACTTTTCGTCATCTGTGAAGGCAGTAATGTTCCTTCCTATGACCTTTCTTCCATCTTCATGTCTCTTAGACCACAAGACAAGGTCTTCCACGTTACATATTCATGAGATTTGAGGGTTCCCCCCATTAATCCAGAATAATTTTGCTGTGTATGGTAGCAGTTGTAGATTTCAATATCAGGAAAACAGACATCACTAGCACTTTACTCTTTCTGTGTCCAGTCAGTAGAGATATAATTGATTTTATGTATTAAACTTGTACATGCAAAACTCATTTCTTTATTTCTCTTTCAAATGTACTTTCCTCAGGATTTTATTCATAGACCATCCTCCCATCTACAAATAAGGCACTTTATTCCCTGCTTTCCACCCTATAAGACTTCTATTTCCATTTTACCTTGTATTACTGGCTAGAATCTTCAGGAAGTATGGGACAGAAAGAGGACTTATTTGCACTTGTAAGAGAAAAGCTTTTAAACTTTTACAGCAGGATGTTAAGACTAAATAAAGGTCTTTTATTGGATTTAGAGGTCCCTTTCTTTTTCTCTGTTCTTCATAGTGTTTCCTTTGTACGGGCATTGAGTTTTATACACATTTCCTTATTTTGAGCATTCACACTGGAAATGCCATATGGTGTAAGCTAAAATCATATTTGTAATCAATATAAAACATGCAGAAATGCAGCAAGGCACTTGTATTTTCCTGAGCACTTATCCTGAATAAAAGTTCATTTCAGCAGACATAAGTAAATTGGCCTTGCCCCTTAAAAGGATCCACGATATGTATATGTGGAGGAATATGTGTAGGTTGGGGGCTAAAGTTCAGGGAGATCCTTGAATAATTATCTAACAGTGAAGTTTCCTTTGGAAGGAACTGGCCCTTGTATGACAGTTCAAGGGTTGACATCCTTCTCATCTCTCTCTTTAAAGATTTTTGAAAAAATATTTCTTTTTATATTTTTAATTATGTGTATGAGTGTGTATCTATGTGTGAGTATGTGCATGTGAGCGGTGATGATGCCCATAAAGGCCAGTGATGTTGAATATTCCTACAGCAATGTAGTCTGGACCCTCATTTGATTAACCTGATTGAACATACAACCCCTCACTCCCCGCTGGAAGGTGGGGCTGTGGGGGTTTGGGCACAACAGCCTGCAAATTGGTTTTACATGAAGGATGCTTGTACTCATGGATTATCACTTATAGCTAAAAAATGGGAAAAAAAAACTGAGAGAGATATGCAGGACAGTCATGGCAGAATGCATGATCTCGGTTGGGGTGGGGGTGGGGGGGAAGGGAAGGGGAGATATGCCTGAACTGAATTGGAAAATGATGTATGAAATGCACAAAGCATCAATAAAAAAAAAGGTTAAAAAAAAAAAAACAAATTATATGCAGTGGTGAGACCTGGTGTGGGTGCTGGGTCCCCAACTCAGGTTCTCTGCAAAGGCAGTATCTGTTCTTTAAGCACATAACCATCTGGTCGCCCTCTGTATTTTATTTTTTAAGTTCTTTCCTGCCACCTGGAGATGAGGTCTTTCCTCATATGCTAAATTTGTAAAGTATGTATGTCTATGTATAAATGTGGGTTTGTGTACATGAGTGCAGTACCCATGCAAGCCAGAAGAGGGCATCAGATCCCTTGGAGTTGGAGTTACAAGCATTTGTGAATCACCCGTGTGAATGGTAGGAACTGAACTCAGGTCCTCTCCAAAAGCAGAACTCTTACTGCTAAGCCATCTCTCCAGCCCCTTCTCTTCCCTTAAACAAACCGAAATGGCTAAGCCAGCCCCTTGACAAACTATAAGGCTGTTAATAACAATTAATAAAATTGACTTGGTCTTCATATCTTTTGGTAATCATGATATAAACCTCATCAATTCATTTTTTGACTACATTCTCTTCTTACTGGTTTTTATATTATTTCTTGAAACTTAGCCAATAGTTTTGGAAACAGAGTTCTGGAGTTCCAGTATTTCATATATGGTGATTATTAGTGCCCATTGAACTCAGGGCCATGTTGGGCAAGAATATTTCTAAGGAAACACCTTTTAATTTTTTTTACTATATAATTTATCTATTTGTGTGTATGTGTATGTGTGTGTGTGTGTGTGTGTGTGTGTGTGTGCACGTGAGTGTGCATGGGCACATGCACACACTCATGTCCTGCAGAAACAGGTACCCACTGAGCCATCTTGCCAGCTCCATCTTTATAATACCATATTAGGTGATGTCTGGTCATCCTAGTCATGACAGGTAAATGGCTACACTTAGAAGCACATAATGTTCTCATCTTCTTCTGCCTCATATTACTGTCAGTTAGTATTCGAGAAAGCAACTTATAAAGATCTTTATTTCCTTTATTGATGTATAATAGTCCATGGTATAATCGTGGTATACATAGATGATATAATGGCATATTTATATAATGGCATAATTTCACAGATATAATATTCCATCATACCCCCTTTTATAAAGGGTTATCCTTACTTATTTTTAGACATTCCTTCTTTTATTTCATGGCTTATCATATTCTATTATGAAGGCATAATTTTAAAAGATACTTGGATCTTTTCTTAGCACAAATAATACTGAAATTAACACTCTTTTTTGTAGGCATTCATCCTGCTGCATTTTTTAGATATAGTCATGTATGTAGGATTCTGGACTGAAGAATAAAGGCAGCAGTTTTACTAGGTGTTGACAAATTTACAAAGGGATTGTACATTTTCCATATGGGATTCATGAGTAGTGTGTCATTTTATCATCTTGCCTGACAAGCATATTGTTAAATTCTTGGATATTTGCAAATCTGATACCTAAGAAATGATATTCAGATAATGTTTTCAATTATTTTTTTCATATGTGGACCCTAAGTTCTAATGTGTGCAACATGGAGCTGTGAGTGTGGGTATAGTTCATGAAGCTTCAAAGGGAACCAAGCGAGGGGTAAAGAGCTGAGGAGGGTGGGGAGGGTAACACCACAGCCTAGAGATGGCTACGGGGTGGAAGGTTGGGCCGTGTGATGGGGAGAAGAGAGGGCGGAGGAGCAGCAACCAAACCAAATTGCATTTGAACATGTCAAAATGAAACCTAACACTTCGCACAGTAGGTTAAAAAATAACTAATAAAGTGATCTTTCTTGTGTGTTAGGTTGAGAACATTTTCATATGTTCAACAGCCACTTGAAGTTTCGCCTCTGAACTGCCTGTTATCACACTTGGTCATTTTTCTGCTGGCTCATTGACTTCCGGCCTCACAATCTCCAGGAGTTTCTCATGTGTGAGGAGACATCCTATTGTGACATATGCTGCACATATTTTTGTCTCTTCTTGTTCACTTTTTACTTTGCTTCTTTTGCCATACAAAAACTATTTTCAAATACATTTATTTATGGAGTCAAATGTATTAACTTTTCCTTTTGTAGATTTTATTGTCTAGATTAAAAAAAAAGATTTCTCTGTTTCCAGAATATAATGTATTCAGTGTTATGTCCTCATTTTTATAATTTCGTTTAAAATATTTACATTCTGGGGCATTCTTGAGTGAGTGTGTTGTGAGACATGAGGAACACAGCCACTGTCACCTTCCCAGATGGCTAAGTCAGCTCCCAACACCAACACTAAGGTTAGCCTCTTTCCTGACACCTGGAGATACAGTCTTTCCTCTTATGCTAAATTTATAAAGTCCAAAAATCCTATTTGGAAAATATTTGTTAATGAACTGATACTGGGCTCTTGTAGTTGTTGTGGCACCAGGTTGAGGTTGGTAAAACCCTTCTTCCCCAATATGTGCATTGCTTTCTCATACAAAATTTTCTAAGTATTCTTCACAGTTTATATTTAAATCAACTTACTTAGCATCAGAGGAACAAAATATGTAGATATTTTTATTGAGACTTGTTAAATTACTAGAGAAAATGATGTAATTATAAGAGTGTTTTCTTGACCACATACTTGCACATATAGTTATGGCACCATTTGTTCACTACTCCTTTCTCTCACACACATATCTACATCTCTCACTATTTCTTCTGGGATCATGGGGCAGTTTTATTGACCTAGTAGATGCCTAGTTTAGTGGCTGCCTTCTGGAGAATATCCTTAGTTCTCCCTATTATTTCCAATGAAAGTTGACAAGTGAATACTGACGGTACCAAAATATCAGTGGCATAGAAACACAAGTTGTGTTAACTTAAAAAAAAACTGTTGCTGGGCGTGGTGGTGCATGCCTTTAATCCTAGCACTTGGGAGGCAGAGGCAGGTGGATCTTTGTGAGTTCAAGGCCAGCCTGGTCTACAGAGTGAGTTCCAGGACAGCTGGAGCTATAGGGAGACCCTGTCTCAAAAAGACCCCCCCAAAAAGAATTGTTGTATTTTTTCAAAGTTCATACTCTTCATCTTGATCATATTTAGATCCCCTTTCCTATCTGCAGCCCCCTATTGAGCCATGCATATATCCTCCATGCTCAAAACATATACAAGCTCACACCAGATAAAAACCCAGCTCAAAAGGAGGGCTAACCCCTCTTAATCTTTTTATGATGTATGTGTATAAAAACCCAGCTCTAAAGGAGGGCTAACCCCTTTTAATCTTTTTATGATGTATGTGTATATACTTTAAGAAGCTTCTGTAGTGGTAGATTTCCATATGGCTTTTCTTTTTTTTATTATTATTATTTATTTCTGTATGTGTATGAATGTACTGTCTGCATGCAAGTCTGTGCACCCGTGTCGTGCAATGCCGCGGAGCTCAGAAGAGGGTCTCGGATTCCCCTGGAGCTGGAGTTCTCCTGGAACTGGAGTTTCAGACGGTTCTCGGCCGCCATGTGGGTGCTGGGGATCGAACCCGGGTCCTCTGCAAGAGCGTCGGCGCTCCCAACCGCTAGGCCATCTCTCCAGCCCCTCCATATGGCTTTTCTAAAGGCCTCTGGTGTTACTTAGCCTTCTTCATAGTCCTTCCTCTGCCCTGCCCTCCCATTCCCCACCCCACTTAACTCTTCCTAGTCTTATGTTCTCCTTTCCCGGTTCATATAACTGCATTCTACCATGCCTCCAAGAAAGACCCCCCACACACACACCTATGGCTATATATTAGTTTCCTGACCTCTCTGAATTTTCATATTGAAACACACATGTCTAACAAATCTAGCATCAGCTATGACAGCGACGTGTGATGTTCTCTTCCTGAACCTGGGTTATCTCACTCAGGATGATTGCCTTCAATTCCATCTATTTAGCTATGAAGTTCATAAAGGCATGGATTTTTAGGAGCTAATATTCTATTCTGTATATGTACCAAACCATCACTATTCATTCATCAGATGGTTGACAACTTGGTGGTTTCCAGTTTCTGGCTCTTATGAAAAGGGCAGTGATGAACATGGACGAACAGGTACTAGGTTATAGACTCTAATATACCCAAGAGCAGTCAACTGGGTCATATGTAGATCAGGTTCCACCTTTTATAAATCTTCATACTTATTTCCATAATGGCTGTGCCAGTTTGCCACACTCCCACAAGCAGGGAATAAATATTCCCCTTTCTCCACATCCTTGTCAACATTTGTCATTTTATGTTTTTGAATCTTTGCTATTCGGAGAGGGGTAAGATGACACCTCAAAGTGGTTTTCATCTGCCGACTACAGATGTTGAGCATTTTAAAAAGTATTTCTCAACCATTTGTGTTTCATCCTTAGAGAAATTCCTGTTCAACTTTTCTCCCCACTTTTTAAGTGTAGTGATTGATGTTTAGTTCTTTGAGTTCTTTGTACATTCTAGATTCTAACCCTCTGTCAGAAGTATACCTGATAAAGATTTGATTACATTATTAATATTATATCTTATATTATTAGTTACATGTAATTCATAATAATTCTAAAAGGATTATTAAATCCTTTAACAGTATTTACAGGTTTATAGGCTTGATTATGCTTTTCCTATCAAAATCCTCCCCCAGAGCAATAGTGACTCCCAAAGACATGCTTGTGATGACCCCACATGCATGGGCCTCACACCGGGCTCTCACTTCTAATGTCACTCCAAGGTACTTGCTCTAGTGCTGTTTACTATTAACTTTGCTACTTTGTACTCACTGTGGCTTCATCCAGAATTGTTTATCTGTTGTTGCAAAATTAGACCCACATTCCTCGAGGATGAGATGAACAGTAGAGCTGAGGCTCAGAACCAATCTATGTCAGAAATGAAGGTGCAGCCTTGTTCTCTGCACTACAAGCTTGACTGAAGAGTTGGTTGGTGGCCTCGCTGTTTCTGAGCCATATGACAGGCACTTCTAAGGTACATTACAGTTATACCTGAGTATGGATTCAGCCTGACTTTTGGCGTAGTATTAAAAGCCGAGAGTGGAGCTGAACTCTGAGAGGTTGTTCCCTCAGATCTCTCCTGGAACACTGCCCTCTAGCCACTGTCCACCCCCCATGCTTTTGTTTAAACAGTTTCTCCAGCATGAATTGGGTCTACACTACCTTGTCAGAAAATTGCCTTTTGATCCCTGTAACCCTAAAGTATCTCATACACACAATTTCAAGCTTTCTCCTCCATTACTCTCACAGTTTTCTATGGGGATACAATTATGAAAGCACTTCCAATGCTTTGAAACAGTAATTCAAGCACACCCACATTCATTCACTAGCTTGGGTGGAGGGTAAAGTGGGGTCTGGAGGGATAACGGTCAAGTGCCCTTATCACAAGAGCACATGGCTCAGTGAGCTTGTTTGCATTGTAAACAGTTGCTTTTTTGGTGCAAGGTTAAGTAAAGTCACTAGCTTCTATTTTGTCCATTCTTACAGATGGTAACAGCAAAACTGGTGTGTGGGGAGCCCTTGTGCAACAAACATAGGAGCTTAAAGTACTAAATTTCTTCTCTCCTCTGAATAGCATAAAAGAATACACCTCAGGAGAATAGTTGTGGTGATGCAGCCCAAGCAGTGTCCATTGGCTGCATGCCTGAGCAACATCAGAGGGGATCTAGAAACATATGCATTTAAAATGAAAAGTAGCTGGGGCTGGAGAGATGGCTCAGTGGTTAAGAGCACTGACTGCTCTGGCAGAGGACCCGGGTTTATTCCCAACACCCACATGGCTGCTAAGAACTGTCTTTAAGCTGGGTGTGGTGGTGTATGCCTTTAATCCTAGCACTTGGGAGGCAGAGGCAGAGGCAGGTGGATCTCTGGGAGTTCCAGGTCAGCCCCGTCTACAGAGTGAGTTCCAGGACAGCTGGAGCTATAGGGAGACCCTGTCTCAAATAAATAAATAAATAAATAAATAAATAAATAAATAAATAAAATTAAAAGTGGCTATTTAAACATTCTTCAATGAAATGAAAAAAATCTTCAGTGACATTCTTTCATACAGTGGTTTAAGGTAACATTTACTAAAATGTGCACAACAGAATGATATTCCTAAGTGAAGCATTATGAAAAAAGAAATTGCCTTCATTGGCCCAATATGCATGAGAAGTGCAACATGCCATGGGCCATTGTGCATCAATGATAGAGTTTTTCATGACGACCTCTGCTGAAGAAATCAGTGTAGCCAATTAAACCTGCTGAGTAGTTTCCAATTTATAGCCTCGTTCAACTTCTTTTTTCTCCTTTGCTACACTTTCTAACCTCCCATGGAGCTAATATTATACAAAGCATACTCTGAAAAATGCTGCTTGGAAGATTTTCCAAATTTATAACTTGAAGAAGTATGTAGCTCTAGCTGATCCCTTTGGAGGTGTTGGTGGGCATAAATTACTCCTATAAACCTTTGAAGTTGATTGTTAGAGTGCCTCAGTGAGTGTTTCTACAACGATCAGCTTAATAAACAGCAGCAACATCTGATTTTTCATTATTATCAAGTTCTTAAAGTAGGTCCACAGCTACTAAGCTGTGCATATGGTTAATTACCAGTATCATAAAGCTTTATTGAAAACTACCATGTTTACATCAAGTTAACATTTGACTTATATTGGATTTGGGCTAGAGTAAAGGCCAAGATTTAATGGCAATAATTAGCACATTGTGGGAGTTATAGAAGATCTTGTCTCATGTTATTTCAGAAAATTCTTACAATACTCCTATTGTATCAGTTATTTTTCTGTTGCTGTGATAAAGCACCATGACTAAGACATCTTACAGAAGAAAGAGTTCATTTGGCTTATGGTTCCAGAGGGTGAAGCTTATCATGTTAGGGAGGCATGGCAACAGAGGTAGCCAGCACAGAAAACTGAGAGCGCACATCTTCAAGCAGGAACAGGAAGCAGAGGGATACGGAATGGAAGTGGACAAGCTATGTTCTCTTATAGCCCACCCCCCCAGTGACACACTTCCTCCAGCATGGCCACACCTCCTACAGGTTCCGTGACCCTCCCCAAACAGTGCCACAAAATGGGGCCCAAGTCAGTGTACCCAAATACTTGAGTCTGTGGAGAGCATTCTCTTCCAAATCACTTCGCCAATAGAGGGAATAGAATAGTAATATTTCAATTTTTTTTAAAGTTCTGCAATCTTGATTTGTTTTTGGCTCCTAGAATCTATGTGTTATTTACACTCGAGTGTGTATTCATGTGTGTGTATATGTTCATGTGTGTATAAAATAATCCAGTGCATCAAAGACTATAAAGCTTGAGCCCTTTTTTGACCTATTTTTAACTTGTTATGGTCACTTTTTTGTGATGTTATAAAGAATATCTGAGACCAATTACTTCAGAATGAGCAGAAATTTCTATTGGATCACATTCTGGAGGCTTTGAAATCCAGTCTGCAGGTGCAGGCATCTGGCAAAGATTGTTTTGTTGCATCCTAACATGGCAGAAGGAATCACATGTCAAAGACAGCAAGAGCTGGAACAAGCCATTTTCATAACAGTGTCACACCCATGATAATAGTAATAATTTGGCGGGGAAGGTCAAGCCCTCGTGATCTAAAGACCTATCTGATGCCTACTGAATTTTAGCATGATTTGTGGAGTGGAAAACAACTACAAAGTACTTTGATACCGTTTTCTGAAATATAAAATAGAAATTCTGACATTGCTTTTTGGATGCAGTGTATAATTGTTAAATATATTTATATTTCAATAATTTTATTATTACCTCTGGAGTATTTTGTTCTTTTAAAATCATTGTATCCCTGGGTATAAAGAAGGTACTCCATAAAAGCTATGATTCCTTAAGGGTCCCCAAGACTCATAGTTTTCTTTATTCAGTTCTTTGATATATTAAATAATTTTGTTGAATTGTAATGCAGCTAAATACATAAATATAAACATAAAACTTGACTTACAAAAAGAATATGCCAATGATTAAGATTCAAGATTTGAGTGAGTATTGACTGTCACCTCCTTCCATGCCTCTACCAGTTATGGTCTTTCTTGAATAAGCCATTATCATGACTTCTTTTTTAAATTTTTTTTAAATTTTTATTTTTTATGTGTATGAATGTACTGTCTGCATGTAAGTTTGTGCACCCATGTTGTGCAATGCCACGGAGGCCAGAAGAGGGTGTCAGATTCCCCTGGAACTGGAGCTAAAGACAGTTCTCAGCTGCCATGTGGGTGCTGGGGATCGAACCTGGGTCCCTGGCAAGAGCAGTCGGCGCTCTCAACTGCTAGGCCATCTCTCCAGCCCGATTATCATGACTTCTAAACCTGCACAGTTGTGGGGGACTCTCATGGTATAGCGGCTTCCCTGCTTGGCTGCTTTCACTATATGGTGTTTGGGACATTCGCCTATGGTACATATGTGTGGCTGACGTCTACTTCAGTGTTGTCCAACGTTCATTTCAATTTACTTAACCATTCTATTACATGTAAACAGTCAGATTGTTTGTGCTTTTCAGCTTTTACAAACAGCCATCCTAATAACATTCATGCACATTTCTTTTGGTTGATAATTTTAAAGTTGGAGTCACTCACTGGGTCTTATGGCAGGCAAAGTTTCGTTCAGACAGATGTTGAATTCTTTTCCAGAGAGATTTAGGAATTCATTCTCCAGCAGTGCAAGTTGAACTCGCTCTTCATGTTCATTGACACTTGATACTGTCACCATAAAAAATGTAGCCACTGTGTTGTATGCCAGCAGAATTATTGTAATTTTTTACATTTAGTTCTCAATAAATTTTAATGAGGGATAATTTAGATGTAATAAATTGCACCCAATTAAACTGGTAAGTTTGATAACAAATTTATACGTCTCTGTAATTGCCATATAAATCACAATGGAGAATATTCTATCACTCCTGGAAACTCCTCTGTACCCTTTTAGTCATGTCCTCCACTAACCATCCCAGCCAAGGACAACCTGAATTCTGTCAGTACAGGACAGAGCTGATGGGTGCTATGTTTCATACAAACACAGTGATACAGTGTACATTTGTTTGTGTTCCTTTCTGTAGAAAAACCATGGGTCTTAGTCGGTCTGTGTCCTTAGGTGTATTTTTGTTTGTTTGTTTATGGCTCAATAGTATTCATTATGTAGATGTATACTTGTGTCAGTCAGCTTTCCATTACAATAACAAACAGGTAAGATAGTTGACTTACAAAGGCCAAATTTTTATTTTGGCTCAAAGTGGCAGATGCTTCTATTCATTCTATTCATCAATGATTGGGGCCCATTCTTTTGAGCCTTTGGCAAGGTGAATTATCTTGATGGACCCTCAATGGAGCAAAACCATTTGCTTCATAATTAGTGATCAAAACAGGAAGAGGAAGGAATTGGCAATCTACAGCTCAATTCTTGGGCACTCCACCTATGAGTTAAGGACTTTCCAATAGGCCCCAACTCTTATTAACACTTCCACCACTGTCCAAAAGCACCAAAATAGACAAAAATCTTTATCACATGACCTTAAACACAAGATACAGACTATAGCAATTCAAGCTGTTTTAGACATTCATCTGGTGATGAACATTAAACTTGTTTCAACTTTGTATATGTTGACAATAATTCCAGTACTCAGGAGGTGAAGCAATGAGGTTAGGAAGCTCAAGATTGTTATCTTCCACACTGTGATTTTGAGGCCAGCCTGGTATACCTGAGACCTTGTCAGAGAGGAGGAAAGAAGAGGTCAGGGGAGGAAAAGGGAGGGAGAGGGGAGGGAAAATAAAGTGGGAATTTCTCCACTGTGGAGCCGCAACTAATCAGCCAACACCTAGCACAGAAGGCTGCTGTCACCAGGTAGTGTTAGCTCAGTTGTGATCACAGAAAGTGACCTCGTGGGGAGGGTGAGAGTGGGAGTGGGGACAAGGGTAGAGAGAGAAGGTCTGGGCTGAAGAAGCCACAAGTAAAGACTGGATAGGGCAGGTATGGAAAAGAGGTCAGAGCAGCCCTGGACAGAGAAACACTTATGTGGTACAGGGAGATGAAGACAGACAGACTTCCCAGAGAACACAACCCCCCAAACTTCCATACTGATGCCTGGGCCAACTACCTGGGTAGCACCCAGGGAGGAGCAAGCAGCATGGCCTAGAGATGCTGGGTGGAGCAAAGTGTGCAGTGGCCTGGATTTGGGGGGGCTCATGATTGGTTCTGGGAACTGATGTCATTTGGCTTATAAAAGCAAGCTGTGGCAACGAGTAAATTTGAATTCCATAGTAACACCATCATGGAGTTCCTGGCCGATATTTTTTATTAATTAATGGGCACACACAGGCTAAGGTAAGCCTGAATTTCGTTCAGGTGGCCAGTGGGTTGGAAAAAGGTTCCCTTTGTGGATCACCAACCTGGGTAGCTGGTGTTGTGAGTGAAATTCCTGTCCTGGCTCTGGGCAGGTGGGAAGTCACGGCTAAGAGTGGAACACATGTCTTGTGGGGTCCAGGCTAAGAGCCTAAATTAGAGTTACCACTTAGGTTGGGCTATGGGAAGTAGCCGGCTGGTCTCTGTGCCCAGGGGCCAGCTCCCCACAGTGTCCACAAAGTGGGTGGTGTGTCCCCATCCCCCTTAGCAGGGTTGCGTGGTCCCTGTTCAGCATAAAAAGAAAAGCTTCCTACAAGAGGGAGACCCCATCTCAAAAAGACCTCCCCCCAAAAAAAACAAGCTCTGGGGTTGGAGAGATGGCTCAGCAGTTAAGAGCTGACCGGTCTTGCAGAGGATCTGGGTTTGATTCCCAGCACCCACATGGGGGGCTTTTTGTGTTTTTTTGTGTGTGTGTGTGTTTTAATTGAGCTTTTTGATTTTGTTTTTGAGACAAGGTCTCACTACATAGCCTGACGGACCTGGAATTCACTATGTAGACCAACAGAGAACTACGTACTTCTGCCTCCTGAATGCTAGGATTAAAGGTATGCACCACCACACCTAACAGAAACAAAACATTCTTAGGTACATAAGGCCACCAAAATTAAATCAAGAGGATATAACCAATTTAAAAAATCTGTAATAATCAGAGAGACTGAAGCAGTAATCATCTCCCCGCAAGAAAGACTCAGGCTAAAGAGATTCACTGCTGAATTCTACCAAGCTTTGAACAAAGAACTGATGCAGTACTTCCAAACTATTTCACAAAACACAAGGGAATCAACAACACCAAACTCATTTCACAAAGCCAGTGTTACCCTGATACCAAAATTGATAAGGATGAAAGATGAAAAAAGTACTGGGGGATTTTTATTCTATAATTTGCTGAAAGGTTTTTAAAACCAAAAGGGTACTAAATTTCATCAGTCGTTTTCTACAACAATTGTTATCATTTCTTTGTTTTTCTTTTCTCTCATTTTATTAACATGGCAAATGATACTAATGGACTAATTATTAAATCAATCCTCTGTAATTAAAATGACAAATTTTGACAAAGATCATTTTCCAAGATGTTGTAGCTGTGTGTTATTTAATAATGTTCTCTTGTGATATACTGTCAGATTTAAATTTCAAGGTTCCTATGACAAATAAAGGTAATTTCTGCTCTCTTATTCTATTGTTTGTTTCCCTTTTCCCTTTAACATTTATTTATTTATTTTGGTACTGAGAATTGAGCACGATACCTCACACAGTCTGGGCAGCACTCTAGCACTGAGATATGTCCCTGGCTACCTGGTACATTTTGAGAGAAGAATGAGAAAGTGAGAAGTACCTGGATGTTCTGTAGTTCACAGGTGACCTCGTTTTTCACGGGACAATGTAACCAGCATGAACAGAATCCAAGTGAAACGTGAGGGGCAAAACATGGTCACAACGAGCCAAGAAACAGACTTTAGGAAAGAACTACAAATGTGAAAAAGCTAAAACGCAAAGGAAAATAAGTGAAAACAGAGTGTGCATGGTACATGCAGGCCAACCCAGGGACAGAAAAGGAAAAGGGCATGAAAAATTCCTTTTAAATGAGCAAAGACTTGGAAATTTTTAGGAAATAAGAAATGCTGTAAAGTATGCAGGAAACTATGAAAGACTATTTTTTTATGGGATTTGAGGCATGTGTCACCACCCTTGGCTTATTTTTTTATCGAATTTCAGTTTTCCTTGGCTCATGCTCCTCCTTGGTATATTACTCTTTTGGGATTTCAGCAAAGATCTTTGTTTCTGAAGGATGCTCATATTTGAAGACACTAATCCCACGTTTTCTTTCTCTTTCACCACAGCCACAATACTGAAAGCACCTGCTGCTTCCAAAACTCTCCACTTATCTTCACCAAACTGCACCATGGAGCTTTCTCAAAAAATTAAAACCAACTCCTAAAGATATCATTAAACCCATGGATTGGTGCTTCTCTAAACCCTGATTAAAGAATCTTCTTTGTATTATTTTTAAGAGTTAAAAAATTAGAACTCCCATACAATTTAACTAGCCCACCCCTGACTATATACTTGAAGTATTCTAAATCAGCATACCACAGTGATCCTTGCATATCTGTGCTTATTCCTACACTATTCACAATAGCTAAGAAATGGAACAAGCCTAGATGTCTATCAACAAATGAACAGATTTTTTTTGTCTTTTTCAAGACAGGGTCTCACTGTAGCCCCAGCTGTCCTACAACTCACTCTGTAGACCAGGCTGGCCTTGAACTCACAAAGATCCACCTGACTCTGCCTCCTGAGTGCTAGGATTAAAGGCATGTGCCACTACACCCAGCACAAACAGATTTTTTAAGCGAGAAATATGCAATATCAATTTTATTCAGCCATAAATTAAAAATGACATTTGCAGGAAAATAAATAGGTCGACTTGAGAAAAGCAAATAGTGCTTGTTTTCTTATATGAGGAACCTAGATTTCAATGTGTGTGTATATGTTTGTGTGTGTGTGTGTGTGTGTGTGTGTGTGTGTCTTGTGTGACATAAAGTAGAAAGGGGAGAGAGATGACCAGAAGAGGTGACACAGAGAGCTAAAGGAAAAGTGGACAGGAGAAGCAGAGAGGGTGACGGAAGATACAGGCCATGAAATCAGAGCTGGGGGTATTTGAAGGGAGGAAGTAGACCAGCCAGAGAGGGAGAGGGAAAATGGGGGGGGGGTGGAGAACAAAGTGTAGTGATCTCTGTGTAAGACTGTCACAGTGAAACACATTTATTTGTATTCCAGCTAAAAATAAATATTAACACTTGGCTTAGTAATAACTAATAAAGGGACTTAAATTATCTTCCTAGAAGTAGCAGAAGACAAACTCCTTGAAAGAGATGGCATTCCAAGGTTACCGCAGGACTTTTAATTAAGTACCAGGATTATGGAATTGTTTTAAAAGTGCTCTAAAGTGTACCTTATTCTTTTACACCATTATGATGATTTGCCACTTTATGGGCTGGGAAGAAACAAATGCTGCCAACATCCTTACTTATTAAATTATTTATTATAAAAGAATCCCATCGATATCTATTTTTTTCAGTAATTTAAATCATGAGAGTTTTTTTTTCCCAATCTGTGTTGTAATGTATCTTGAGCAATTTCTCCTTTACAGCTAAATATTTTATTGAACAGAAGGATTTAGATAGTTAAGAAGGACAAAAATAAAAATTTCGAATCTTCAAATTTAAATTTTGATATTTTATTTTAACCAAAATGATAATCCACATTTCATTAAGGAATCCATATAAAGCTAAAACAATGCTAAAACATTTCCAATTATGGCTTACATCTCCCTGCACATATTTAGACTTTCCCTCTAGTTGAGGGTAAGCCTCTAAGGGTTGCTCTTATTTACTCCCAAGTATGCTGGTAGATCTTGGGCCTTCTTGGCTTCATCATGATGGCCGATTGTCCCTGAGACAGGTTTCATAGAGTTCAATTTTTATGTTCTGTATATTGTTATAATATACACAATTGACATTCTCAAGCAACTAATTCCTTTAATCTTGACTATCGCTTAATCCTTTTTTCGAATACAATACTATTACTAATTCTCTGAGTTCAGATATGTACCCAATGTATTTTTTTCCTATTTATCTCCTATTTCTCCCACTAATTCTCCCAGATCACCCCCACCATTGCACATATGTCTTGCCATACTGATCATTATTGTAGCTGACAGGACTTATTGCTGAGTAGGATTGCTGATAATGTTTTTTCTTCCAGCAACTAACATTAGAACCTTCCAGTACTATGAAAACTAGCCAACAAGCAGGAAGATAATTTCTTAAAGAATTATTAAACTGTGTGTAAGTACCTGTGTGCATGCCTCTGTCTGTGTAGGTATGTACACCTGTATTCACATGCCGATGCCAGAAGAGGGTGTTAGGTGGCTTCCTCTATCACCTTGTTTCCTATTTCTTTGATGGTGAATATCTCCATCAACTTGGTACTTGAATTTTCTTGGCTAGACTGGAATCCAGAAAGCCCCAACAATTCTCCTGTCTCAGAGACCCTCTTTTCTCCACCACCCTCAGAGCTGGGGTTATAGATGTGCAAAAAATTTCCTACCTGTGAAGTGGTTGCTTGCTCAGATCAACATGCCAATCCTTGTAATTGTGCACCATGTGCTTTTAATTTGTGTGTCATCTCTACAGTCTCTCTTGACATTTTTTTTTATTTTTTGTATTTTAATTTTTTATTATTTTTGTTTTATGTGTATGAATGTATTGCCTGCATGTGTGTAAGTGCACCTGTGTCATGCAATGCCCAGGTAGGTCAGAAGAGGGCATGTGATTCCCCCTGGAACTGGAGTTATGGACAGTTGTTAGCCAGCATGTGAGTGCTGGGAATCCAACCCTGGTCCTTTGTAAGAGCAGCCAATGCTCTTAACCACTGAGCCATCACTCTAGTCACATATTTTTGATACTTTTGAGGCAAGGTTTCCCTGTAGCCCTAGCTAGCCTGATCTTGCTGTGCAGACCAGGCTACCCTTGATCTCACAGAGATTCATTTACATCCTTCTTCCAAGTGCTAGGAAGTATGTGCCACCATGCCCAGTTTCTCTTAATAAGAAAATGAAGGAAATCCTGATACCTTTATTCAACTGAGAATTTGTAATAATCTTTATTCAGACATTTTTCACATGAAAAGTTTATGTGTGTTATTTCTAAGGTATATTTGAGGTAGCAAAAATCTTCACAGAAAGCATCATGTCTTGTAGAAATAGAAGGAAGAAAGTCAGTTATTTTTAAAGAGGAAAAAGCAAAATCTTGGTATTTGATTTTGAGGAGGTGAGAGAAATGTTCTGTCATTAAAATGAAGTCTTCTCTGGAAATCGGTAGTTTTTCTTCTGAAAGCCAGTAACAGAACATTTCTCTCACCTCCTCAAAATCATAAACAATTTTGAATTTCTAACAGACTTTGCTGTCCTTTCTTTTTAACTTATGCCTGGTGTCTACAAATGAAGGACTACTCCTAAGACTATCAGATTACGAGCTGGGTGTGGTGGTGCACACCTTTAATCCTAGCACTTGGGAGGCAGAGGCAGGCAGATCTTTGTGAGTTCAACACTAGCCTGGTCTACAGAGCGAGTTCCAGGACAGCTGGGGCCACAGGGAGACCCTGTCCCGAAAAGACCAAAAAACCAAAAAAGAATATCAGATTACAGAGTTTAAATAGGTCAGAGATTCTTCTCGCAGAGCTGAAAATATGAGTAGTTTACTATCAGGACAGAAATTAAATACAAGAGCACAGAGCAAAATCCACTATATATGTATTTTTTTAAAAAATCCTTAAGGTGGGACTGGAGAGATGGCTCCAGAAGTTAAAAGCACTGACTGTTCCGACAGAGCACCCAGGTTTGTTTCCATTGTAAGGGCCAAAAAAAGTGGGTGAACTGTGAGATCACAGCAAAAACTGAGTGGAATTTTATTTGATCAGCGTGTTTGTGTATTCGAACCTCTTCAGCTGGACTTGGGAACCTTGGGTTGTACAAGAATTGGACTCAGATATGTGTTAATTGGGTTTACATGGATACTCCTTATGTTTATTGCCTATGTTTACTAACTGGTCAAATAAAAAATTAAGAAAGCTAAAAAAACCCCCACAAAACTCAAGGTAGAAGAAAGATCTCATCACATAAAGACATGGAACACATTTTTTAGGACATTTTTATTTATTTATTTATTTATTTATTTATTTATTTATTTATTTATTTATCTTTATTTTTATTTTCGGTCTTTTTGAGACAGGGTCTCCCTGTAGCCCCAACTGTCCTGGAACTCACTCTGTAGACCAGGCTGGCCTTGAACTCACAGAGATCTGCCTGCCTCTGCCCATGAGTGGTCAGGACTAGCATATATATGGCCCCACTATTAAGATGGCATAAAAAACAAACATTTAATACATTAATTGAGCACTCTAGGGTTAACTGCAAAGATTGAGGAAGCACAGTAGAGGTTTATTTTGATATCTCACAATCATAAGAAAGCAAGAAACATATGAGGAAGGTGACACAAATATAGAAATTGGAGGCTGGAGACATGACTCACTGGTTAAGAGCACTGGCTGCTCTGGCAGAGGACCTGAGTTCAGTTCCCAGCACCCACATGGCAGCTAACAACTGTCCATAACTCCAGTTTCAGGTGATCCAGCGCCACCTTTCTGCTTCTGTAGGCACCGCAGGACAAAGGTGAACTTACATACAGGCAGGTAAAACACTCATACACATAAAGTAAAATATATCCAAAAGTTTTGAAAATTTTAGATATCAAAATAGACAGGGCAGTGTCCTTCAGATTTTCAGATTTTCCTTAGCATTCAACCCAGCCAATCCCAGGTGGACTCACATGGAGCATTCAGAGATGAGCAGTTTTGCAGGAAGGTCACAGGCACATGCCTAGTGCCAAACTTTCCCCCTATATCAAGTTTGGAAGAGAATTTTAAGCAGTGAAATATTAGAATGGGCATAGTCTCCCCAGCTTTTCTCTAACATACGGTGTGCATATATATTCTTTAGGTACTAATCCAAACTCTAGAAGAGAGGGTCTGCCTGGGTGAGCTTGGTGACATGTGCCAAGAAGGAGTGTGCAACTAACACCACATTAATTGTTCTGTTACATGTGCATTCTCCTTTTTTTTTGGAAAGGGACTATAATAGCTAAAAATTTAACTTAACTTATAGATCCCAGGAAAACAATATAGTGAACAGTATACTGTTTTCCTGGGATCTAGGAAATAGCAAGGTGATTCTGAATGTCTTGTTAAAAAAAATCACATAAAAACAAACATTGCCAGGAGCTAGAGAGATGGTTCATGTTAGGTTCATTTTGAGGGGAGACAGTGCAGAGGGACAAAGAGTCAGGACTCCAATGAGAAGGAAGTCGAGTTTATTTCAGGCATGGCAGCTGGCCTGCCTGTGTCAAGATTAGGATGACCAGCGATAGAATGTACCCCAAATGGCAGCTTTATACCCAGGCACACAAGGAAGTGAATTTACAAGGAAGTGGGGACAAGGAGATTGGGGAATGGGCATAGGGCCTGTGGCTGGTATCAGTAGAAGCATCTCAAGTGAGATTGGGGCCTGGTTCTGGTCTCTGGTGAGGCAGGATTGCAGCATGTTACAGCAAAATTTCTTGGGTTGCAGGAATGCAGTTCAGGATAATTGTTTCTCGGAACTTCTTTCTCAGTTAGCCTCCTGAAGTCCCTGACTTGGATGGGCTACAACCTTACAGTTCAGTGAGTACTTGCTATTCTTCCAGGGGACTGGATCTCAGTACCCAGCGTTCACATTGGCTGCTCACAACCACCTGTCTAACACCAGCTCCAGGGAATCTGACATCCTCTTCTGGTATCTGTAGGCACTAAACTCAAGTGTACATACCTTCATAAGCACACACATGTATACATATAATTAAAAATTAATGATATTTAAAGCTATGTAAGGGTTACAGATATGGCTCAGCAGTTAAGAGCACTTGTTGCTCCTGCAGAGGAACTAGTTGTGGTACCCGGCATCCACAGGGAGGTTCATAACTATCGGTAACTCCAGTTCTATGTGACCCAATCTTCTGGCCTCCACAGGTACTATACACATGTGGTGCATTCACATGCAGAGAAAACATTGATATACATAAAATAAGAAATAAAATAAATGAATAGGTAAGCACCATTGAATACACTGTAAAAAGTATAATGGATAAAATAATGTGAATTTCATACATATATACATATATATATATAAAGCAAAATGAACTTGAAAAATAACTGTGGAAAAATTATGAGTATGGTAACAATATTGAACTATCTAGAAATTATCTTCCATAAACAGAGCAAGTTGGACAAATTCAAGGCCATGGTAAAAGTAAACTTTCCCGAAATATTGCACTTTTAAATCTGCAGGTTGAGTTTGACAGTGTCCCACGGAAATTAACCAAAAGGATAGATACAAATGCATCCACTCAGTAAATTCCCTGCTGATGAAGGACCAAGGATGAATCACAGAGATATTTGTGAATAAATGAAAAATCTATACAAAGAGGAATTTCAACTGGTCTTTAGAGTTTTCGAAAAAAAAAGTATTTAGTTGTAGAGATAGTATAAAAATGACTACAAATTACTATGAGAATTGAGTTTTATCCCAGATTTATAGTCACTATACTTCATGTTTAAAGTAAAAGAGGAAACTTCTCTTTACATAATGAAAGTTATCCAAACAAACAAATGGCACAAAATAAATAAGAGAAATATTGAAAACAATGTAGTCAGTGAGCCAGCACTGATTGCAGACCTGAAGTTAGTGTACTTAAATAATTTAATGTGGATATTATACTTTCAGAATTGTTAACAGTATAATCTAAAATGAGGGCTAAGAGAGCAGCCATTGGGAGGAAGTACATAATATCCCCTCAGAGTCCCTGGGATCTGAAATGTGTAGCTTAAAAGTAAGTCTCTTTAAACATGCACATTTTCAAAATTTTACCTGTGAAGTAAAATTTGTCACTAAGCATTATTGGATGTGTACCATATAAAAGAAGAATGAAAAATAAATTAGAAGCCAGCCATGGTAGTGCATGCCTTTAATCCCAGCACTCGGGATGCAGAGGCAGGGCGGTTCTCTTGTGAGTTCAAGACCAGTCTAGTCTACTTAGGAAGTTCCAGAACAGCTGGGGCTACAGGGAGACCCTGTCTTAAAAATGCCAAAAAAAGAAAGAAAAAAGAAAAGAAAAGAAAAGAAAAGAGAAAAATAAAAATTGATTGGGAACCTCAGGTCAGAAATCAAGAGATTTCCAATGGAATCCTCGTCAATTTCAGATTCATCATATTCATCTCAGTCCCTCATATTCCGACAGGCTACATCTCCCTACTGTGAGTCCCATTGTCACTGATGTGGGATACAGAAGCACTGGCTTTGCTGGCTGCCTTGTAGCTGGTGTGCAGGTCTGGGACCCAGGGACTGCTAGTGGAAGCTGCTTATGAGTCCTCCTGTCCAGAGCAAGAAGTGGAACAATGTGGACTGTGTTAGCTGGGCGGCTACTGTTGTTGGTTGGTCTGGAGAGGGTGGCTAGAGGTATGTCCAGACTTCATAATACTGGCCATCAACTTGCATATCTGGCATTTCAGCTAGACAGCAGCAGGACTGCTCACTTCTTTTAAAAAGTTAAATTTGTATCATTTTAATTCTTCATAATTTCATACATGTATACAAAGTATTGTGATGATAACATCCCCCATTACTCACTCTTACCACTCTCCTACTCCTGCTGACTCCTGTCTTCTTCCCAACCTGTGCTCCCCCTACTCCCCAGCAGTCTTCCTTCTACTTCCCCACCAGTCCTTCCCCTACTTCCCTGCCAGTCCTTCCTTTACCTCCCCATCAGTCCTTCCCATACTTCTCAGTCAGTCCTCCTCTTACTTACCATCTAGTCCTCCCTCTACTTCCCAACCAGTGTTCTTCCTACTTTGCAGACAATCCTCCCCCTACTTCCTAGGAAGTGATCCCTTACTTCCCAGGAGTCCTCCCCCTACTTCCCAGGACTCCTCCTTCAATTTTCTAGCCAGTCCTCCTCCTACTTTGCAGCTACTCCTCCTCTTCTTTTTCATCTGTTTACTTGTTTTGTAACACACAGACTTAAATTAGGAATGCTTCTGCAAGTATAGGGGCTATTTACTGGATCACAGACACTTTACTAAGAGCTATATCACTTAAGAAAATGACTCTTCCTCCTGTAGTGAGCCCCTCCCCCAGCCATGATGGACCCAATCTTGTACAAGTAGCCACACTGCTTGTGTGTTCGCTACGTAATGTCCAGGAGACAGTACTGCATTGCGCTCCTCCTCATCCTCCAGCTCTTGCAATCTTTCCACCTCCTCTTCCATGATGGAAGAGTGGTCATGTCTTCTTTATTTTTGAGAACTTCATAGAGTATTATCTTGGCAATATTTACATCTCCCCCCAGTCTTCCATCAACTCTTCCCATGTCCCCCCATTCCCTCTCAGTTTCTTGTCTTCTTTGATTATTGTTACATATATGTGTATATGTATACATTGTGTATAACAATGCACTGAGTCTATTTAGTAGTGCTCATGCATAGCTGTATTTAGGGCTGCCCACTTGGGATTAGATAATCTCTCAAGCAGGTAATTCCTGGAAGAAACTGATTCTCCCCCCTTCCACATCCATAGATTACCTATAACTCTTCATCTTGAGGTGGAACCTTATGAAATTTCTCCCATCTGTCTTAGCTTTGCCATTATGCTTATTGAAATATTGTACTGCGGAGATGTCATTGGTGTAGCTTTCCTATGTCTAGAATGCATTAACCAGCAGTAGTGGTCTTGTCCCTCTGACTACCACGTTCTTTCCGCCCCCTCTTGTGCAATGTTCTCTGACCCTTGGACACATTGTAGATATGTCACTTAGGACTGAGCATCTCACAGATATTTATTTTCTGTATTTGGAAATGGTCATTTCTTAATCACATTGACTCTTCCATAGAATTTTGCAGTTTTCTTTGAACCTGCTATAACTCTCCCAACTATTCTGTGACATCTAACATACTGAACACTTTTGTTAATAAAAGAGTGAGAGCTGGGGCTGGAGAGATGGCCTAGAGGTTAAGAGTGCCGACTGCTCTTGCAGAGAACCCGGGTTTGATCTCCAGCACCCACATGGTGGCTGAGAACTGTCTTTAATTCCAGTTCCAGGAGAATCCGACACCCTCTTCTGACCTCTGTGGCACTGCACGACACGAGTGCACAGACCTACATGCAGACAGTACATTCATACACATAAAAAATAATTTAAAAATTTTTAAAAATGGGTGAGAGCCGGGCGTGATGGTGCACGACTTTAATCCTAGCACTCAGGAGGCAGAGACAGGCGGATCTCTGTGAGTTCAAGTCCAGCCTGGTCTACAGAGTGAGTTCCAGGCCAGCTGGGGCTACGGGGAGACCCTGTCTCAAAAAGACCAAAAAAAAAAAAAATGGATGAGAGCTGGGCATGGTTACACAAGCCTTTAATCCTAGCACTCAGGAGGCAGAGGCAGGTGGATCTCTGTGAGTTCAAGGCTAGCCTGGTCTACAGAGTGAGTTCAAGGATAGCTGGGGCTACAGTGAGACCCTGTCTCAAAAAGACCAAAAAATAAAAAATAAAGAAGAGAGAACCTTAAATTTTGTTATTTTCAACTTAGAAGATGCATGCCTTTGACACACACACATGCACACATACACACACACACACACACCACACACACCACACACACACACACACACACACACACACACACTCACACACTTCATTGATTCTTGTTCCCACTCAGAGAAATTTGTGGAAAATTTTGGTCATCTTTTCTGTCATCCTACTTTATCTGCTTTTTTTAGCTTTTTAAATGCACGAGCATTTTTCTATGAAAGCCATCAAATAATTATACCTAAATTGCTATAAGTGGATAGTCCAATTCAGAATCTTTCTTGCACATTTACTATTTCCCCCTGTATGAAAATTCATCATATGGGGATGTATATTATATATTTTGTATGAATGTGTCTGTGTGTGTGCTACATAAAAATTATAAGG
Source organism: Rhizomys pruinosus (assembly GCA_009823505.1). Classification (NCBI taxonomy): domain Eukaryota; kingdom Metazoa; phylum Chordata; class Mammalia; order Rodentia; family Spalacidae; genus Rhizomys; species Rhizomys pruinosus. The sequence continues at coordinate 1,723,862 of VZQC01014462.1, forward strand.
AGCCAGGCCTTTATTTCCTAATATTTTTCTATTACTTATTCCTACTTGGCTTTCTGACTGGAAATTGAGAAATATAGAGGTCATCTTTTCAAGTGACTGTTTCTCATCACAACAAAAATAAACACCTGTGAATACGCATGTACTTTGATGTGACATACATGGCACTTCAGGAGGAAAATAAGACAATTTTCAAGTCATTGTTCTAATATGCAAAGCTTCCTGCCTCATAAAGACGCTTGAACAAAGGAGAAAATACATACATTTATTTTCTTTTCAGCTACAAAAATGTTGTGAACATCTACTGAGGCTTATCTCCCACAGTCATATGCAATGCTAAGTGCCTCATCCCCCAGAACAACCTGAGAGAGATTGCACTCTACGCAATTATGCAAATAGATTTTTTAAGAAAAAGTCAAAAGCAGAAATCACAATAAGCTAATATGGCAGAAGCCCTGAATGTGATGAGGGTTATTAAAAATGAAGTGTTTGTTCATGCCCAGAGCCTTTTTTACTTAACATTTTTTTTCAAGGCACACATACCTCCAAAGAAAATATTCAAGAAAGCAAAGCTCCTAAATCATAATTACCATAATTATACTTTTTCATCTTAAAATCCTTTCTATACTTCTAGAATACATATTATGTGCATGCAGTATGGAGCATCAAAATTAAAGTAGATGCTCAAAGAAATGATGCTTTGATTGGTATTTGCTGCATGTTCTATCTAATGAGCTAGAACTACACAGTGTACATGTGTGGTGTATCTTTTTTTATTATCATTATTAATTAGCACATGGCTTTGACTAACCTTAATTAAAAATCTTCATAAAGTGATTCTATTCCTTTGTAGAGAATACACTACAGGAATATATAACAGAAATAGATATTGAAGCAGTGAATCATTTAGACTACTTGGTTACAAAATATTTTAAAAACAAGCTTTCAAATGGAGATGAACTTCATAAAAGAACATCAGAAATTGGCAATAGCTGAAGCCCTTTGCCTGGCCATATGAGCATCCATGCATCATGCTTGGTCTTTTGCTCCTTGACCACTACAGAGTCCTTCCAGCTTGTTCCATAGGACCATGCTGAGAAGGAATGACATTACATAAGAAATTGATGATATTTGCCTGCCTATGTTCCCTAGTGAATGTCAAAATAGTAAAGAAGGAAGGGAAGGAGTATGGAAATCTTTGAATTTGAGTAAAACAAAATTATTTCTTATTTTTTTTTAAGAATTCACATTTTTCCCTTTAATTTTATGTTTCTCTGAAGTATGCATACATAACTTCCACCCATACATCCAGATTACAAAGTCTGAAAATAAGTGGTAGGTTAATTCTAGAGCCCCTTAAGGGGATTCATATTTTAACTGTATAGTTACTTTCAGATAAAAAGAAATATAACATTAACATTGCTCAGTTTGCCTTACAACTAGGGATTTGGTGTTAGCATCCACAAATGAAGGAGGCCATTTGCCTCTTGTTTTTCTGGGACTATGCTACTTCACTTAGCATAATGGCTTCTAGTTCCATCCATTTACCTGCAAAGTTCATGATGTTGTCTATCTTTCTTTACCACTGCATAGAACTCCATTGTATAGATGTACCACATTTTCTTTATCCACTCATCAGTTGAGGGACACTTGGATTACTTCTAGCTCTTTGCTATTGTGAAGAGAGCAGCAATAAACATAGTTTTGCATGTTTCTCTGGTACAGGTTGAGTCTTGTGGCTATATACCCAGGAGTGGTATGACTGGTCAGGTGGTAGGTTTAATTTGAGTCTTTTAAGTATTCTCCATGTGGCTTTCCGGTGAATGAGTGTTCCCCTTTCCCCACAACCTCTCCAGCATTTGGTGTCATTTGTTTAGCCAGTCTTACTGGGATAAGATGAAATCTTAAGTTGTTTTTCATTTGTACCTCCTTAATTATTAGTGATGTTGAACATTTTCCAAGATGTTTCTCAGCCATCTCCACTTCTTCATTTGTGAAGTCTCTGTTCAGCGATTTACTCCATCTTTTGGTAGAGTCATTTGTTTTCTTGCTCCTTTGTTTTCTGAGTAGTTGACATACTCTGGATGTTAAGCCTCTGTCAGGCGTATCAATGGTCAAGGTTTCCTCCCACTCTTTTAAAACAAAATAAAATGCTGAGCAAAAGAGTTAGGATCCTGCATGCAGCTAGGTCCATTGAAAGAAACTGACCAAAATACAAAAATGAAGTCATCCTTTAGCTGAGAATCTTCCTCATTTGAACAACAACTGCATGCGATACCTGTACAATGCACTTTCAGGAGCCAATTGCCTGTGAGGTTTCTAAAAATGAGCAGAAATGGCCAATGGAACTGGTATGAAACCCTATAAAATAGCTGGAATCTTTTTACACAAAGAGAAATTATTTTATTTCAAAAGCCTAGAATTTCTGATTTTAATTCAATAAACTAATTTGGAGTTCATTTCAGAGGCAGTTACCCATGTATGAATGATGGATTTTAACATGGTCACATAAAAATGTGCTAACATTGTTTTCCCAAGTGTATTAGTTAGGGTTCTCTAAAGAAACAGAATCAATAGAATGAATATATAGCTATATACAAATTTATTGATTTGCTCACGTGACAGAGCTCAAGGAGTCCAACAACAGCCATGCCACACTGAAGAGGCTGAGAATCCAGGGACCTGCTCAGTCTGCAAGGCTGGATGTCTCAGTAGTCCCAATCTGGTGCTGAACGCCTGATGGATTCCAGGAGATCTGCCGATCTTAGTACATGCTGGGATCCGAAGGGTTGATCACAGCAGCAAGACAAACTCATCACTGAGAGAGAGGCAAGCCGCAGGAAAAAAGGGACCAGCTCCCTCCGCCATGGCCTTTTATACTGCCTGCGGCAGAAGGTAACGCCCACATTTGGGGTGGGCCATTCGACTTGAGGTGGTCCAGTCCAAACTGCTTTTTTTGAGCAGTTTTCCCTGCTAGGGTCACTCACCTGTTGAAGGAAACTTATTTTGTCTTCATTTTTTACCAGTTATGAATAAAGTCACTATAAACATGTGCATTCAGGACTTATGTGAACATAAGTTTGAATTTCTCTTGGATAAATGCCTGGGACTTGATTATAGGTTGTATCATAAACATATGTTTAACTACATGAGAAACAGCCCAACTGTTTTCCAAAGTAACTATGCCATTTTGCATTCCCATCAAAAGTGTGTGAGGATTTAAGTTGCTCTCAATCCCATCACCACTTGGGATAACTGGTGTAATTTTTTTCACTTTTAGTCAGGTTAACAGGTGTGTGATATATCTCATTATGGTTTGAGTATCATTTCTCAAAGGACTGATACTGATCATCTTTTCAGGTGTTAAGTGCTCTGCTTATCTTGGTTGAAAGGTTCTTCAAATCTCTGCCCAGATTAAGGTTTGTTTTCTTTATTCCAGATATAAGCTTTTTATCAGACAAAGTACAGAAGATGATTAACCTAGTCTGTAGTTTTAGTATCTTGACAATATGTTTTGTAAATCAGAAGCTGTACTGAAATCTAATTAATTGGTTTTACATTTTATGGATTGTGCTTTTGCTCATTTTAATTTGATTGTTTCTGTCATATCTAAAGAAACTTGGCCCAATTAAAAGGCACTAAGACTTTCCATTTTGTTTCCTTCTAAGAGTTTTTAAAGTATTTTTTTAACTTTTTTATTAGACCAGGCATAGAGGTACACCCCTTTAATCCCAGCACTTGAGAGATAGAGGCAGGTGGATCACTGTGACTTCAAGGCCAGCCTGGTCTACATAGTGAGTTCCAGACCAGCTTGGGCTATAGTTGAGACCCTGTCTCAAAAAGACAAAAAAGTTTTATGTGTATGCGTGTATTGCCTGCATGTGTGTACATGCACCCATTTTGTGCAGTGCCCACAGAGGTCAGAAGAAAGTGTCAGATCCCCTGTAACTGGCATTACTAAAAGTTGTTAATGTCATGTGGGTGCTGAGAATTGAACCTGGGTCCGCTGCAAGAGCAGCTGATGCTATTAATTGCTGAGCCATCTCTCCAGCCCCTACTTTAAAGTTTGAAGGACTTATATTTTGGATCATTTTAAAATTTGGGTTAGAGATGGAGAGATAACTTAGCTGTTAAGAGCACTGTCTGCTCTGGCAGAGTACCAGAATTCAGTTCCCAGCATCTACATGGCAGCTAATAACTGTCCATAACTCCAGTTCCTTCTCTGGTCTCCACCAGCATTGTATTGTATGCAGGTAAAACATTGACACACACAAAATAAAAATAAATAATAAATAAATAAATAAAAATTTTAATTTTCTTATTGTTTTGGTTATTGTTATTGGTGGTGGTGGTGGTGTGTGTGTGTTTGTGTGTGTGTGTGTGTGTGTGTCTTATATGTGCATGTATGTGTGCATGGATGAGCACCTATGAGTGCAGATGAGGAGGCCAGTTACAGAAGAGGATAGTGGTGTCTTTCTCCATTACTTTCAATCTTAGTTTTAGGGTTCTGAGGCAGAGTTGTTCAATAAACTTGGAATTCCCCATTTTATCTAGGCTGGCTGACTGGTGAGGCCCTGGGATCTGGCCTCCTCCACTCCACATTTCTGGGTCACAGACACATCTTTCTACATAGGTACCAAGGATCCAAACTCAGATCCTTTTACTTTCATAGCAAGTGCAGTTGCCCACTAAGCCACCTCCCTACCCTCTGTTGCTGTTTTCTTGAGACAGTGTCTCCTGTAGCTCAGCCTGACCTCAGACTCACTGTTTAGCTGAGGATGTTCTTAAACTTCGGATGGTCCTGCTTCCACTGCCCCAATGCTAGGATTACAGATGTGGGACACCACACCTGATTCCATGTGGTGATGGGGATCGAACCCAAGCCTTTGTGTGTGCTAAGCAATTGCTCTGCTGACTGAGCTACATTCTGAGGCCCTAGATTTCAAGTCTAATAAGATGCTAGGTGTCCCACTGCTGGCCTTGTGCATGTTCTCTGCTGTTCTTTCTGCAGTCACTGAAATCGTTCACTTTTCTCCAGTAATTGTCTTTGTACCTTTGACAAAAACCAGTTGCTCATAAATTTGAAGTCGATTTCTAGACTGTGTTTTCTGTTTTATCAGCTTGACTATTCCTTCTTTCAAAACTCATTTCTTGATATTTGTAGTTGTACAGTGAGTCTTGAGAATAGAGACTCTTTGAATCCTCCAATTACTTTTTCCTTTCACATATTGATTTGCTTATATTGTTTCCAGTTTCATGTATACGACATTTTAGAATTAGCTTGCCAATTTCTACAAAATTTCCATTGGATTTTTCTTAGAATTTTGTTAGATCCTTAGACTAATGTGGAAATAAGTGACATCTTAAAAATACAGAGTCTTCCAATCGTACTTTTAAATTTGTTCATTGTTAATTATTCAGATTTAATTTATTTCAACTATAAAATGTGTATATTGTTAACTTATTAAACTTATTTATTATTTCCAGGAACTTTTTGTAGATTTTCTGGACTACCTGTTTAAATAATTATGTTTTCCTTCTTTTTCTTGCCTTGGAACTGACCAAACTGTCCAGAGGTTTATTGAATATCAGTGACAAGAATGGGCATTCTTCTTGTCTCATTCCCAAATCTTGTAGGAATACAGTCAGCATTAAGTATGAAGTTAAACATATGCTATTTGTAGATAAGATTTATCATGTCCTTAAATTATAAAAAAATACTGCATTGTTTTTCAAATATTTCTCCTGGAGCTAGAAAAATGGGATTAGTGGTTAAGAGCACAAACTGGGGGCTGGAGAGATGGCCTAGCAGTTAAGAGTGTCGACTGCTCTTACAGAGGACCCGGGTTCAATCCCCAGCACCCACATGGTGACTGAGAACCATCTTTAACTCCAGTTCCAGGGGAATCAGATGCCCTCTTTTGACCTCCACAGCATTGCACGATATGGGTGCACAAACCTGCATGCAGACAGTACATTCATACACATACAAAATAATAAAAAAAAGAGTACAAACTGCCCTTGAAAAGGACCTGAGCTTGATACCCAGCACTGGTGTTGATGGCCCACAACCACCTGTAACTCCAGTGGCAGTGGGAGCCCACTGATTCTAGCATTTGTGGGCACCTACATTCACATGCACATGCCCACACACATACAAAGACACATAATTAAATTTTTAGAAAATTGAAACAAGTTTTTCTTTTGCCTGTACTTTAGCAATTATTTGCTTTTCCTTCTTCAGTATTGTGAATGAAATTAATTTTTAAATCATGAACCCAACTTTAATTTTTACATGAACATCATGGTCCATTTGTTTAATTTTCTTGCATATTTAAGATTTGCAGCATGATATTTTGATATACATATACATAATAAAGTGATTACCACCATGAAACAAATGAACATGTTATCGCTTTACTTGATTGTGCCTTTTCTGGGCTAAGATCTCCTAAAATTAAACTTTTTGCAAACTTTCATATATGATACCATATTTTTGTGTTTATTTTGTGTGTATTATGTGCATGAATGTCAGAGCCACAGAGAGCATTGGAGGTTCCAGGGATCAAAGAGGCTGTTAGACTATGGCAAGTGCATTTATTGGCTGAGCCGTCTTGCCAGCTTTAATATAATGTTATTAAGTTTATTTCTCATGTTATGAATTCAATCTTAAAGTTTTTCAACCTCATAACTACACATTTGCAACTTTATCTACCATTCTTTCTCATTCCTAGTAATTAGCTTTACATTCTCCATATCTATGTATGTAATATTTTAGGCTTCTACATAAGTCAAACAATTCATTATTTTTATTTCTGTGCCTAGAAAAATCATTACATAATGATTCAAAGGTCAACTGAACAAAAAGATCAGCATGATAAATATATATGTAGCCAATATCAAGCCATCTAAATATATAAACAAATATATAAATAAATATATGTAGCCAATATCAAGCCACCTAAATATATAAAAAAATAATCTTTTTTTTTTATGGTTCTTAGCCTCCGCCTTTAATGGCTGTGCTATCCCCAAAGCACAAAACACTTATCTAAAAAGAAAAGTGGACAGTAGTTTAATGCACTACTTTCAATAATGAATAAAATCTCAAAAGAGAAAATTAATTTTAAAAAACAGACAATTTGAATAAGACCAATGATTTACTAGAAACAAACAATAATTCACTCATCATTAGAATACATCATTTCCTAAGAACACATAAAAAATGTGAGCTCACAAAAGATTATAGCAAAAGGTAAAAGTATGAAATAATATCATCACTTGCAATTCCAATGAGATCAAACTAGAAATCAAAATACTAGCTATAGTATTTAACATGAGTTTTGATATGGTCAAATTAAGTCTTTCTTTTTTCCTTTTTTTCTCCTTTTTCTCTCTTTTTATTGAGACAGGGTCTCACTACAAAGACCTCCCTGTTCTAGAATTTACTCTATAGACAAGCCTAGCCTCAAATTCGTAGAGATTCATCTACCACTGCCTCTTGAGTATTGGGATTAAAGCTGTGCACCACTACACCTGGCAAGACAGTATTTTAACTGCCTTACCTATCTATTCCTTTTCATGCCTTGTTTTATATATATTTTGGGGGGGGAGCAGCAGTTTTGTCAAAAGTCAGACATTTTCAACATTATAATGTGAAAAGTGGAAGTTAGATGCTCTCTTCAAATCCAGAGTTGATTGTGGTGGTTGACTTCTATTATTACTGCTGTTTGCTCACTTATAGACATTTTTGGATTAATGTTATGCTATCTCATTTTTGAGTGTGTGTGTGTGTGTGTGTGTGTGTGTGTGTGTGTGTGTGTGTCTGGTCACAACGTTATCTACTTGGTTAACTTAATGGTCAGCTAATGGGTCAAAATTTTCCATTATGCCTTATATTGGTAATTCTTCCCTGTGCTGAGGGTTTCTGTCATGTTAGACCTCTGCCTTTGTCTTCATTTTGTTCTTATGCAGAGTGTCAGTGTCAGTCAGACCTGAGAGATTTCCGCCTTCTCATGTCTTTCCCTAGGTGATCTGGATTGCCTTCAGTCTGCCCTGTGCTGAGAGAGGGATCATCCACCATAAATAGTACAAAATGATTGAAAGCCAGCTACTCCACACTAGACAGATTAAACTGACAGCAGTTCACTGTTACCACATACTTGCAGTGTGTAGGCTAAAACATCAGGCCCATACAGGTTGAGACACAGAATAAGCATGGGTATGTTTAGGTACTGGACTTTCTCTTTTAATGTATTTTTAATTGAATATTTATGAATTTCATACATATTTATTATATTTAGATCTTCCTATCTGCACCCATGCCCACCAGATTTCATGCATTCTGTCTTATGTGCTAAGGCCTATCTAGACAACTTTGTGTACCCAGATGTCCCTCAGTGTGAGTTCTTTCGGAGCTTGGTCAGCCCATCTAGTATCATTCTCTTAAAGAAGATCAACTCTCTCACTCAGCAGTGATCAATGGCAATAGTGCCTTGGCTAAGGTTGGGGCCTCCTATCTATTTCCCCAGTTGTATTTTGGGCTTTTGCCTAATCAAGTTTGCATGGGTCTTGTACATGCTGTACAATTGCTGCAAGTTCCCAGAAGCCTAGAAGACCCTGTTTCCTTATGATCATGCACCTCTCCTGGCTCTTAAGATCTTTCTCCTGCTTCTTTTGCAATGGTCTCTGGGCCTTGGGTGGGTGAGTTTTAGTATAGGAGTGGAACAGGGGGTAGAGAGAATATTAATGCATCTCTCATGAGCTTAACCATATTAGAAGCATTAATAAGAAGCCAAACTCTGCACTGGGACAATAGGAAACACGCTCTGAGTGCATCTTAGAAATCAGAAAAACAGGGGCTGGAGAGATGGCCTAGCGGTCAAGAGTGCCGACTGCTCTTGCAGAGGACAGGGGTTCGATCCCCAGCACCCACATGGCGACTGAGAACCGTCTTTAACTCCAGTTCCAGGGGAATATGACACCATCTTCTGACCTCCACAGCATTGCACGACATGGGTGCACAAACCTACATGCGGACAGTACATTCACACACACAAAAAATAAAAAAACATTAAAAAAAAATCAGAAAAACACAACAACAAAACCTCACCCACAACAGGTGATGGGCTAAATGTGTAAATTCATTTAAAAGACTTTTCCTTGACAGAGAGTACTGAGGAAGTCTCCTACCCAAGGGCTAACTCATAACTGCTTCTATAGCACACCTCACATCACCATTCAACAGCCTGGGCACTCAGGCCACTGGAGCTGTGGTCCAGGGAGGTCGAATCAGCCTGGTTCACACGATATTGGTTTAACATGCATGAGGAACTGGAAATTATAAAGACTTCCAGCCATATTCCAGGGACAGCCAAGTAGTCCAGGCAGTGCGAAGGAAGGTCGGGTCCCCTGTGAGCAGCACAAGACAATAGACTGGGAAATTTTAGAGTTAAGCCAGAGATGCAATAAGGAATCCAGGAAGTTGGAAATGTAACAAGTGGCAAAAGTCTGCCAAGAAAAGCTGCAAGCAGATGAGCATAGTAGAGAGGCCATTGAGACTGCTGCTGGCAAGGCTGTAGCAGCAGGGTTGTGCAAGCCCTTGGGAGCTTGCATATGCCTGGGAGTCCAGGCATCAAGTATAGAAGGTAATTTTGCATTGCTGGGCTTTGGTCTTGCTTTGGCTTGACCTTTCTCTTCCTCCCTTAAAGAAATGATTACCATGTGCCAGTATATGTTGGCAAGTATGTAAGTTGCTTTTTGAATTGCATAGGGACTTATGACTAAATGTTTGGCTTAAGTTTCAGGGGAAAATTTGGAGTTAAACTTTTGAGCAACCCTAGAACTTTTGATATATGGGGGAAGGGAGAGTTGTGCTTTGGAAAAATGTGTCTTTATTTGGAGATGAAGTATGGTTTCTAAATGTGTTTAGATATCAAGTAGTGGATTTGTGATAGTTACATTTTTTAGGCTTAATTTAAAAATTTTTATGCATGTTCACCTGCATGTATGTATGTCTACCACATGTGTGCCTGGTACACAGGGAAGCCAAGGGTGTCAGATCCTATGACACTGGAATTACAGAAAACTATGAGTCCTCATGTGGGTGCTTAGAATGAAGGCTGGATCTTCTGCAAGAATAGCCAGTGCTCTTAGCCACTAAGCCATCTCTCCAGCCCTGTGATGGCTAATTTTGATTGTCAACTTGATTGGCTTGAGAAGAACCTAGCACTCTTCTGTAACTGTCTAGGACGGTGTTTCCAAAGATGCAGGGAAGACCTACCTGGATGTAGGTAAACAGTAGGGCACCTGGAGAGAATATAAAGCAGAAAAGGAGAAACCTAGTAACACGCATTTCTTGGCCACTGTCACCAGCTTCGCTGTGCCCCTGTCTTCCTCAAAAGGGTACACTGAAAGCTCTGATGCTGGGAGCCTAAGCAAATCTGCTCTTAAACTGTTTCTCTTAGATTATCACAGCAACGTGAAAAGTACAGCACACCGATGCTCAAGGGAAGCTAATTTTATCATTTCCTTTCTGCCTGAAGACTTCCTTAAGTTGTCTTTTTTTGTTGTTGTTGTTCTTTTTGAGACAGGGTCTCCCTGAACCTCCTGCTGTCCTGGAATGCACTGTGAAGACCAGGATGGCCTTGAACTCACAGAGATCTGCCTGCCTCTGCCTCCCAAGTGCTAGGATTAAAGGCGTGCGCCACCATGCCTGGCTCTTAAATTGTCTTTTAACTACATCCCTTCCTACAATTTTTCATTTTCTTTTATCTGAAACTTTGACTTTCTCTTCTTCCATGAAAACTTCACTGTATAGCAGGCAATTATTTTCTTTCAGCACTTGAAGAAAGCATTTCAGATGAGAAATCCATCAGCATCATATACTTTGCAGATAGTGTACTTTTCAGTAATATTTCTTAGTTGTTTTGAGAGATTTAATCATACTCTGGCTTGGTATTATTTTCTTTGGCTTTATTGCATTGAAAATCACATGTCTTCTTGAAAGATCTATTGGTTTATCTATTTCATTAACTTTAGGAAGTTTCTGACTATTATAATTTTGAAGACTATGAGCTCAACTCTCTTTCTCCCCTTATTTTGGACTATGACATTAAAAATGTTGAATCAGTCACTGTTCTATAGGTCCTCAACACCCTGGGGCATTGCATGACATAGTTATACTTACATATATTTAAGCAATGCACTCATACACATAAAATTAAAAAATAAAAAATGAAAAAGACTTTATTTTATGTATAGTAATGTTTTGACTACATATATGTAAGTTTACCATGTGCATGCCTGGTGCCTACAGAAGCCAGAAGAGATTGTAAGATTCTCAAAACTGTAGTTAAAATGAGTGTTAGCTGTCATGGAGGTGCTGGGTACCAAACTCTGGTCTTATGGAAGAGTAGTAAGTCCTTTTAACCACTGACCCATGTCTCCAGATCCTATTATATTTTTAAAAGTTTGAGTATGTGTGTATCTGTGTGAGAGTAGGTACCTGTGTGAGAGTAGGTACACATGAGTGCAGGTGTCCTGGACACCAGAAGAGGGCATCAGATCATCTGGAGCTAGACTTACAGGCTTTTGTGAGCAGCCTGACATGGGTCCTGTGAACTGAACTCAGGTGCTCTACAAGAGCAGCAAGCTCTCTTAGCTGCTGAGCCATCTCTCCAGCCCTTACTCATTTTTTCAAAATCATTATCACTACCTGAACTTTTCATCCATCTGGACACTGAACATGTATGACATGCTTGATAGGTGATAGACACTGTTAACCAGAGGGAATATAAAGATTGATAGACTGAATATCTGGCAAACTCTTCTATCATCTGTTCACATTGTGCCATTTTCCCTGGGACGCGATCCTTTGCTGTCTTTGTTCACAGCAGGTCTCTGAATGTCACTTGCAAGGCTTTTCTTATTCCTCCTTAGATTCCACAAACTTCAGCCACTCTGGCCCTAACCTTGTGACACTCCCTTCTAAGTGAGGCTGGGCTTTGCATTCTTTCTACTTCTTCTACATGTCCTATTGTATTCTAAGCCCTTGAGAAAGCTTCCTATGTGGCTAAATCAGTTTCCTTAGAAGCATTTTCTTTGTTCCAATGGAGATTGCAGAAGGTTCATGTGTTCCACTACACACCTTTAAGGCCCATACAAAGGGCAAACCTGATTTTTTTTTTTTAACCTTTTGAAATACACTTTTAAAAACTACCTTAGTTCCAGGTCTGATTGCAGCCAGCATTTACTTCTTTCAGAAAACAATACCCAAGGTCCTTAATCACTTCATTTCTTATCATGAGTCATTTGTACCTTTTAATCAGAATTCGATTCAAAGAAGCATTTTAATATCTTTTGTTTTTAGTAAGAGGAAGGTGGAGGACTTCTTGGGTTTTTTCTTTAGCACAATTAGATTCTGGGGGGTGAAACATCATGACTTTATCATAATAATACTTCCATCCCCCCACTGATTACAGTAAGACATCATATTTAACAACAATCTTGATTATTTCCTCAAAAATGCTTTTCTAAACAAAGACACATAAGCCATAGGTCCATCAGTTTTGCCAAAATTGTAGCATTTCCACAAATACCAACAGCCATAGATTTTCTTTGAGCTCTACTTACAAAAAAAAACAAAACAAAAAACAACAACAACAACAACAACAAAACCCAGCTGTCTGCAGAACTATCAGCAGGTTTATTTTTCTTGGTTTAAATGCAAACCTCTAGTTTGCATTTAATATAAATAATATAATAATATAAATAATAAATAATATAATAATATAAGCGTAAGTTCTCCTTGCTGACAATTTAAGTTAAGGTAAAGGGGTGTGTGTGCTGATAGGCATCACCAAGATTCTTGCTGGACACCAGGAACTACGCCAAGTAAGGTTGTACTGTTAAATGGTGGGCATTTTCGCCTACTTGAGAACCAGATGCAGCCTGTGACTGTGAATTAGCAATGTGAAGTCAGTCTTCAGAGGTTGCAGAGCTGCTCCCAAAGCTCCGCTCTCCCTGCCAGCCTCCTAGTACTCATTGGGCAGTTTTTTAGGCATCCATTTCCTCTGATTTACTGAGTGAATTCTCTGGGCTTTAAGATATCCCTTTATGTCTCTTTACCTCTTTCATTAACTTGCAGTCATTTGGGGGGGGCAGAAAATGATCTTGCAATTATAGTTATTCTTAGGTTACCTTTTTTTGTACTTGGGTATTTAACTTCTGACATTGTTCAAAGCATGGTGGTTCTCTAACTTAGTGTACATGAAAATTACCTGGAAGATAGTTAAAAAATGCAAATTCAAGATCAAGACTCTGATTCAGCAGCTCTGGCAGGCAGCCTGTGATTCTATAAACACTCATGAGCCCCACAGGCAAGTTTCATGCATTTGGTCTGAGGAGAAGCACTAGATTCAAACTATCTCGTCTCAGTTTAAATTGCATGCTTGTTTCTATTTTTACTAGTTCACATTTTCCTTTGGCAGCATTTTTTAATAGTGAAGGTATCCTCTTTGAATTGCCCAACTCTGGTTTGACTGTGGATGGTACCTACCTCTTCTGACAAGCACTGCAGGGTCCCAAGGACACAGAGAACAAGGAGCCCAGAGTGAGACCGAGCATGTGCTACAGTGCAGATTGTGTCTGTGAGGCCTGTTTAAGATTCAGCCCAGCCTACCTTTGATAACAACCACTTTTCACTCTTGAGAGAAGAATCTTTAGTTCAATATTTTATATCAAATTAGAACTTGCTTTTCCCTAGTCACTCTTTTTTTGGAAAATAGCATGGTTACATAAAATATTTAAATACTATTGAATTTATAAGGCAACTAATGCTATAGCACCTTAATCAAAAGCAAAATACCACAGGATGAATTAACATGGCTTCAAAACGCACTGGGACAAACTTTGGCCCAGACTAAATGTCAGCAGTAAAATTCTTGGTAATGAAATGAGCAGGACAAAGGTCAGGCTCCCATAAAAATCCCGTTCTGGCTCCAGCTTCGTTTTAAATCATCTTGGATTATGTATGGTAGTTGCCTGACTTTCCAGGGAGATACCTCATGAACTTCAGGCTGTGCTTTTATAGCAGGCAAAAGGTACCAGATGGAAAGCTCCCTTTGCAATGCTTTCCTCTTTATCCTTTCCATTTGCAAAACCTCTTTGGGTGACTAGATTTATTTTTAGAAGAAGGTTCTCCAAAATAGGAGTCAGTTCTTGCTGTTTGCCTTTGCTGAAGTGCAAGTCTCTCTTGTTTCTCCGCTGTAGCACTGTGTACTCTAGGCTAGCTGGCCTCGTGGGCTTCTGAGGGCTTCTCCTCTTTCAACCACCCATCTCACTGTAAACGTGCTGAGATTACAGAGTGCCTTCCATCACATTTGGCATCCAGGCATGGAACCATTCTAGTTTCGTTTCTATTACTGTGAAAAACATAATAACCAAAACCAAGTTGGAAAGGAAAGGATTTATTCCATCTTACAAGTCCCAGGTCACAATCCATCACTTTGGGAAGACAGGACTGGAACTTAAGGCAGGAACCTACAAGCAGGAACGGAAGCATAGATCACAGAGAAATGCTACTTGCTGAGTTGCTCCCCCTGGTTTGCTCAGCTACTTTTTTTATATAACCTAGACCCACCTCTCCAGGGATGGCAACGCCCACAATGGGCTGTGTCCTCCTACATCAACTAACAATTAAGAAAATGTATCACTGACATGCACACAGGCCGGTCTGATGGAAGAAATTCCTCAATTGCAATTCCTTATCTCTAGGTAACTCTAGTTTGTGTAAAATTGATAAAAATTAACCACCGTAGGAATGTAGGTGATCAGTTTATGTAGCAGGAATTCTTACCCACTGAGCCATCTCTCCAGCCCCTGTGGTAATTTATATAGTAAGTATGCTGGTTAGTCCAGTATTCTCGAAATTCTCAAATTTAGGTCTAAAACATGCAACCACCCTATATAGATCAATATATAGAAATGTCTTATGGGAGCTGGAGATACGGCTCAGCAGATAAAAGCACTGTCTGTTCCTGTACAGAACCTGAGTTTGAATCCCAGCACCCACATGGCCACATGGTGGCTAACAATTGTCCATAACTGCAGTTCCAGGGGATCCAACACCTTCTGTCCTCTGCAGGCACATGCAGGCATAAAATTCACACATATAAAATAATATAAAATAAAATAAAAAATATTATAATCTCAAGTATATCTACCCTATCTATGAAATGCACACTAAATCCAATGGGTAAAAAAAGACTATTATCACTGGGCTATAATAAATTGGTACTAGAAACACTAATATGTTCTCTGGCCTTTAATCCATAACATCTGCTTATCTGCCACTCTCCTATTCCCTAACCTGCCTAGATAACCATGCATGAAACTTGCCCACCCCGTGAATGGAGAAGACACTAGAGAGAAAAGTAGAGAAAAATCGGGTCGGATTTGTTTACACTAGCAGACTTGACCAGAGTTGCCTCCTGGAAAGCTTGAGCCCTGGGTTCAGTCTCTTTGCAGCTTTCATACTTGTTGGTGGGAGGGTTAACATTTCAGCTTATTTAACCAGGCATACAGACATGTGTGTGTCCAGTGACCATAATCAGGAAATTCTTACAGCAAGCATATTTATAGAAGCAGGTACAGAATTTGCACAGGCTGGGGGAAATACCTTCAACTGGTTGAGAGAAATATCTGACACTAGTTATGCCTCAAGCTAGGGTTGCAGAAGTTGAGAGGCTGCTTCTTAAGACAAAGTTTGGCATGAGTGGGACTCATCTGTCCTCTCCTTTCCCATGTCAAGAACTTGGGGTTTTTCCCTACAAACTGGTTACACTCTATCAGCAGGCACCTGAATTTCCCCAAACCGATGCTATTTTTTCTCTCAGTTTCTTTGTATTTGAACTAAACTTTTACCTGAGAATTCACACTCTGGTTCAGTTTTCATATTTTTAATTACTGGAACCAGTTCCTTCACATCCAATATCAGCAAGGTATGAGTAAGGTAAGAACTTTGTGTGTCATATTAGGAAAATAATCATGCTGGGGGCTGGAGAGATGACTCAGCAATTTAAAAGCACTGGCTACTCTTACAGAGGACCCAGTTGGTGGCTAACAACCATCCATAACTCCAGTTCCAGGGCATCTGACACCCTCTTCTGACCTCTGAGGGCATTGCACAACAAAGGTGTACTTACATACTTCCAGGCATGTAAGGAAGTATATTCACATATAAAAATATAAAAAAATAAAATATTTAAAAATAATTATTCTGGATTTTACTACAACTCCTTAAAACAGATGACTGACATTAATCAAGACATTCCTTTGCTTAGAATCATCTAGGTCAATAGTTATTCAAACTTCACATGTGTCAGAATCACTAAGAACAGACATTAAAACATGGACTGCCAGGTCCCAGGTCCCATATCCAGCACCTGTGCTTTAACGTCAGATCAGAGGAATCCATTTCTAACAATTTCTAGAAGATGCTGATGGTGTTGATTCTTTTTGAGACCAGTAACACAATATCTTCCTATTCAAAATGAAAGCCAGAATCTTTCAATGACCCAAAACCGTAGTAACCAGACTGACAGCTACATACCTCCGTCCTCCCGTCCCAGTCCTGCCCTCCGTCCTCCCATCCCAGTCCTGCCCTCCGTCCTCCCGTCCCAGTCCCGCCCTTTGTCCTCCCATCCCAGTCCTGCCCTCTACCCTCCCATCCCAGCCCTGCCCTCCGTCCTCCCGTCCCAGTCCTGCCCTCCGTCCTCCCCGTTCCCTGTGTCACCCACTAGCAAGCAGCCTCTCTTCCTCCCTGGCAACATTCTTTCTGATCCAGGTGTTCCAATGGTCCACTTCCTCACTTCTTCAAGTCTGACTCTCAGTACCGATTACCTAGAGCACACTGGACCCCACTGCATCCTCCGTCCTTGTCCCTGCTCCACTCCTCCATCTTATCCTTTTGTATAAATCTGATTGCTTTTTCACTCAATTTCTTTTTTCTTGTTTGCGCTTTCCTTCCTTCCTTCCTTCCTTCCTTCCTTCCTTCCTTCCTTCCTTCCTTCCTTCCTTCCTTCCTTCCTCCTTCTTTCCTTCCTTTCTTTCTTTCCTCTCTTTGAGGCAGGGTGTCCCTGTAGCCACATCTGCCCTGGAATTCTCTATATAGACCAAGGGAGCTTCAATCTCATGGAGATCTACCTGCCTCTGCCTCCCAGAGTGCTGAGACTAATTGAAGACATGCTGCACCCACAGCTGACTCTATCTCATTTGATTTCATGTTTGCTTCATCCACGCCAGTGAAAACTTTGTTGACTGATGTAATATAACACCTGGATGAAGACCTGGGGTACAAGGACATATTATACATGTTTGTTGGTGTAGCAGTCCACCTCAAATTTTATTTGCAGCTTTTATATGACTGGGAAGGCATGGATGGCTAGAGAGCCACCTTACAACTTAATAATTTACATTTCTTATTTTGGTCTTTTTGAGACAGGGTCTCCTTGTAGCCCCAGCTGTCCTGGAACTAGCTATGTAGACCAAGCTGACCTTAAACTCTCAGAAAACTGCCTGCCTCTGCCTTCCCAGTCCTGGGATTAAAAGCATGTGCCACCAGGCCTGGCAAGAATCTACATTTGTACAACTAGAATTTAGTGCTCAAAATTTTGACTTGCAACTTTGTTCTGTCCAAACTTTTACTAACAAAGTCTGGAAAACCTTATGCTGCAGGCATGAAGCTTTTGTTTTTCATTCAGAAAAATGTAAATGACATAGTCTTTATTTTACCACATCTGCTGGCCATTCATTTCCAAATTCCTTTTCCTTCCCTCTCCCTGCTCTCATTTCCAACATTAAGGTCAACATTGTTTATATAGAATAAGTTAAGTCCAACATTAAGTCCAAGTCCAATATTATGTGTTAATATGGAAAACTATTGTGATATAACAGCTGCAATAGACACACACACACACACACACACACACACACACACACACAGAATAGGTAGAAATTTTTCACAGATGCCAATTGAATCCTGTGCTGTTTCCTCAGTAAGGAAGAGATAGTTCTTCATATAGTACTCCCCAAGGTTACACACAGTTAGATGTTTAGAAAGTCACTTTCATCAGAGGAAACCTCTTTCTAAATGAACTTCACTCAATTCTTTCATGAGGTTCTTTGGAATCACTGTATTTCAAAAGTCCATCTCTCTTTTGATTTGATATAAAAAGCACTTCATTTTCTCCCAGTCTCTTGTGGTGAACACCCTTATCTTACCCTCATACTCAATGATACTCGGTGGAGAAATGTAATACCTTCATGTACAGTAAAAAATATTGGTATAAGTTTTTGAGGTCTATTGTGCTAATTTAGTGTTTTTTTTTTTGATAATATATCATAAAGATTGTATTTTAAAATAACTTTTTTTGTTTTGTTTTTTTAATTTAATTTTATTGATGCTTTGTGCATTTCGTACATCATTTTCCAATTCAGATCAGGCATTTTTCCCTTTCCCTTCCCCCCCACCCCCACTGCCATAACTGTCTTGCATCTTTCTGTTTTTTTTTTTTTCCTTTTTTAGCTATAAGTGATAATCCATGAGTACAAGCATCCTTCGTGCAAAGCCAATCTACAGGCTGTTGTGCCCAAACCCCCACAGCCCCACCATCTATATAAAGCAGATAGCTCTGTTATTCCCATCAGAAGTATGTCACTGAAGTTCTTTATGTTTCAGAGCAAAGCAAACATTCTTGGGAAGATGCTGCAACCAATAAGAGAGAAAATAAACTTAGCAATTATAGGCACATGGGCTTCCTAGAGGAATGATACTTTAAAAAAAATAGTTCAGCAACAGTCATAAATTATTCAAAGCCCAATTTAGCTGTTGTTGTTCTTTAAACTCTATTGGTTAACCAACTGGGAATTAATGTGTTAGCACAGGCCATAAGCTACCTCACCCTACACTGCCTGTAAACTGTTCCCTGCTCTGTGGAACCTGGTTCCCCTGGCTCTTAATTAACTACGCTGACCAATCCTGTAAGGCTAAGCAGGCTGATTAGCTCCAAAAGTATCCGACATATCGATGGCTCTTTCTTATCTGACATGGTTGTAGGAATCTCACAGGTACTGCTATCTTTCCAAATCTATCTTGTAGCACTTACAATATTTTTCTAAATGATTCTTCTAGAGAAATATTAACACAAATGTGTCAAAGCTGTCAAAAATTTTGACTTTTAATCATCAGTCAACGGAAAGAAAATCCATTATAATAAAACAGAAAACCAGTGACCCATGGAATCCATGCTATTTCGTATGATTTAATGATTTCATACCTGAAGAGGTTTAGTTAAGGCCTTTGTGTTGCTCTGGGTGTATGCTCCCCCCAATTTACTTGATTGCTTCCTGCTTTTATGTTTTGTTTTGTTTTGTTTTTTGCTTGACTTGAAACTCTAGTTTTAATCTTTTCATACATAAGGTTTGCTACATTCCCCAAAACTAATTTAAATATTTGTGATATTACTAAATTTTTCATTATTAAAAGGAATTATTTGAGGTTGGAGAGATGCTTCTGTGATTAAGACCACATACTGCTCTTGCAAAGGACCCAGGTTGGTTCCCAGCACCCACATGGTGGATGACAATTACCCTTAAGTCCAGTTCTGGGGGACTTGATGCTCGCTTTTCACCTCCAGGGATACCAGGCAAGTACATGGTATACTTATATTACATACATGCAGGGGAAATACTTATACATATAAAATATAAATGATATCTTTATAAAATAAATAAAATCAGAAGAATTATTCTACAGCATCACAATGCCCAGTACCCTGTCGGACACTGATTACAACACAAGCACTTTCAAAGAAAGAATAAACAGTTTGTCCACTCTCTTTTCTGTCTTTGAAATTCCTTGTAACAACATAACAAAGTGAATATGACTTTTGGGAATAAACTAGTGAAAATAATTAGGTTGCTTGAGCATCAACTACAGTATGTTTCTATCAAATGCTAGCTATTGCTGTGGCATACAATTATTTCAGTTATTTTCCTGTGTTACTTACTGTTCTCATTGCTATGTCAAATACCAGAAAAAAGCAACTTAAGGAAGAAAGGATTTATTTTGGGTCACAGCTGGAAGATACACAGTCCAGCCCATCAAACAGGTAAGGGATGGTAAGAGACATACAAGGCAGCTGCTAACACTGCATCTGCCTCAGGAAGCAGAGACAGATAGATGCACACTATTGTTTCTCTAGCCTTCTCCTTTTATATAGTCTTAGCCCAGAGGATGGTGTTGACACATTTAAGATGTGTTATGAGTTAATTCAAGTCCACTTATCCATAGGCTTTCCATAACTTAGTCAATGAAATCCATCCATATTGTCTACAATATTTTGGAACTAATTGGACCTCTTTGAGCTTTCAGTTCTTCAGAACTTGGAATTTTTTGCCTGGTTTCATAACAACATTTTTCCCTGTTCTTTTCTTTTTCTTTTTTTTTTTTTAATTTTTTTTTCTAATTTTATTTATTTCTGTATGTGTATCAATGTACTGTCTGCATGCAGGTTTGTGCACCCGTGTCGTGCAATGCCGCGGAGGTCAGAAGAGGATCTTGGATTCCCCTGGAACTGGAAGTTCTTCTGGAAGATAGTGAGAGTTTCAGACGGCTCTCGGCTGCCATGTTGGGTGCTGGGGATCGAACCCGGGTCCTCTGTAAAAAAAGCGGTCCGGCCGCTTCCCTTAACCTCTGGCCATCTCCAGCCCTTTCCCTGTTCTTTCATTGTCTAATTGTACTCCATGAGTATTTTGTTTTGGGTGTGGGGAAATACTACTAAGGAAACAGAAAGATAAAGTCAAAAGATTTTGATAAATTGAGTCGAACACAAATTACAGAATTCCCTGGTGGGTATGCGATTTCCATTTATAACTTAGAGTTTAGAATCAAACAATGACTATGAAATAAGCTGAAGCATGTTAGGTTTGGTTCTCTGAAGATCTGGAATTAATGGCCAGCATTCCCAGAACACGCAGATTTCCACTCCCTCCAAAAGCTGTCAATCAATGACTCTTTACCTGATGTCCTGCCCAAGACATCTAAAAAGGCCTGGCCAGGCACCATTTTGCTGCTCGGTCTTTTCCCACTTACAGTCCAGCCCCAGCTACTTACTTTTCAAGTAAACTTTTCCAGAGTGCCTAAACCTGGTGTCTCCCTTTTGTTGGGGGGGGAGGGCATACTGACCTAAACCTAACATAAAATGGTACCTTGACTTGGATCACCAATTTGAGACCACTCCTCCCACCACCTCCCCCCTACACACACACACACACACACACACACACACACACACACACATACACACATACTATCCTGTAAGGGGACCAGCTACCGGTTGTAGGCTACAAACATCCACCACAAATTTGGCCTAAACTACCTCTGCTCCAGTCTCTCTGCATTCTTTCCCTGACTCTCTCTCTTTGCCTTCTGGCTCTCTGTCCCTAGACCGCAACTTTTGTCTCTCTGACCCCCTAGGCTCTGCTGCCCCTCGCCTCCTGCTTTCCATTTTTGAATCTTCTGAAATCAGCAGGCTTTTCAGGGCAGGTTTCTGGGCTTTGCTCTGCCTCGATTTCTGCCACCAAGATGCTGATCACAGAACCAAAGGCCCAAAATGGCCTATCCTCTCTGCAATCATGAAATGCCATGCTTGTGGACATGGGATACTGTTCAGAACTCACGGAATTCAGGGTGGGATGCCTCCTGACTCCCAAAAAAGTGTTATGGTGGCTGAAACTCTATTCCTTCCTTCCCTCCCTGTCCACAGGGGCTTCAACAGTCCAGTCCTGAGAGGCTTTCCTTTTCTGTCTTCTTCCCTCCATGTGGCCTTCTCCTAGACCTGGAAGAAACACTCTGATTTCTCTCCCTCTGTCTCTCTTCCTCTGTACTGCCTTCTCCGCTCTTCTGCTGCCACAATATCCTCTGGCCTGAGATGGGTACCCTAGATTCCAGCACTAAAAAAAGCCTTAAGAGATTTCTGACAATGCGCCAGTAAAACTGGTAGATTGCCAACAAATGCAAGTGTTTTCCTCCCATTCCTGTCCCTAACCAAACAGGCATAGTCTTATTTTGCTATCTTACCTCAGGGCTTTTGTGGCCATAAGCCACTTGGTTCTGAACTAAAAAGAAAAGAAGTTAAAAATGCCTTTTTTTCCCCTTGTGGTCTTTCTCAGGCTTCTTTGTTTTTTGTTTTCTTTTGTTTTTGTTTTTGTTTTTTTTTTCTCCCATGGGGAAGAGAGAGCAGACACAGGTCTGTAATTTGAATCTCAAACCTGCTGGACTGCAAACCAGCAGTGCTTAAACCACTTGATTTCCAAGGCAGCCGCTTTCCTAACTGGATGTAAGCATTTTAAATTTCAGTGAACAAGCAGAGACACTCTGTGTGCTCTGGCAAGACGTGTCCTATCCTAGCAACAGCCCAAGGATTTCTGCACTAGACACAGCTCCCCATTTATTTCTGCTGCCTCCAGAAGTTCCTTTTCCAGCAAGCTTATTCTAGGAATAAAGAGATCCAGAGAACATTGCTCACTTTCACAGTTGAAAAGGGGTGGAGAGTCACATGGTTTGAGACCATGCATTCCTTGGCTTTGCTTTCCTATTTGGGGCCTACATATCTGCAGGTAACTTCTCATGTTTAGTATAATTTAATTGAATGATGATCTACAAGTAAAAGAGGCTTGCTGTAGACATTTAATCTGAGGAATATGTGAATCCTATGGGACTTGTATCTTGGTGGGAGATGGGCATATTTTATCATGAAGCTTAATAAGATATCCCTGTGCTTTGGTAGTAATCATGGCTAGTTAACTCACCAAAAAGGAGGCAGCCATCTTAGTTGATGACATCACAGCCCCATGGCTTGGTTGCCATCTTGGACAGTAACATTTCCAAAATGGTGGTGACTTGTGTGACCTTGTCACCGTGTTGATCAGGCCACCTGCATGGTTCAAAATGGCGACACCCAGGAACTTACCAGAACTACTGAATTTAAGGAGGATTGTGGTAACCTGGGAATTCCTTAGACTACAAGCATTTAATCATATGTTCTATATCCCTTCACAATTTATTTTTTGTTTTGATTTTCATCGTGGATTATTATAGAAAAGCATGAGAGTATGACACTACTGCTTTGTAACAAGTTGAAAGCATCTTTATGTCAGATTAAGGAAGTAATGCCAAGTCTCCACTCTTAAAGTTTGTAAAGAAAGATGACATCATGAGATTTGCAGGTAAATGGATGGAACTCGAAGCCATTATGCCAAGTGAAGTAACACATTTCCCCCCCCAAATACAAATGTGGAATGGTTTCCTTCATTTGTGGATGCGAACACCAATTCCCTCAACTGAAAGAAAAACTGAGCAATGTTATTGTTATATATCTGAAAGCAACTGTGATGTTATAATGTGAATCTCTTAATGAGCCCTAGAATTAACTTACCACTTACTTCTAGGCATGGTAATTAATGTACATGGGCAGAAGGTATATATTCATATTTTAGAGTAATATAAAATTCAAAGAAAAAATCTGAACCCTTGAAGAAACAAACAAAAAATGTGACTTCTGGATGTTGAACCTTTGTCAGATGGGTCACTCATGAAGAGTTCTACTCTAAACTTGTTTTGGAATTAACCTAGAGTTTATTTTCAGGGTTTTCAATTTTGGTATATGTATGGAGTATGCATATATATATATATATATATATATATATATATGCATATTTTGAGTAATACAAAATGAAAGGTAAAAACTATGACAAAAAAGACTTGATCAAAGAACTGACCAAAACTGTAAACTTCTGTATCAAAAAAGTTAAAAAAGACTGAGAAAAAGATGCAAGATGGGACTTAACATGTACAGCAGAATGCATGAACTCTGGTGAGGGGGGTATGGATGGGGGATTGTGCTGGATAGCTTTAGTGTCAACTTGACACACCTGGGTTGAGGGAGCCTCAATTGGGGAATTGGCTCCATTGGATTGGCCTGTGGCTACATCTGTGGAGTATTATCTTAATTGTCAAACAGTGTGGGAGGGCCCAGTCCACAATGAGTAGTGCCACCCTGGGCAGGTTGTTGTGTACCGTATAAGAAGGCAGGCTGGGCATGAGCCAGGGGAGCAAGCCAGTGAAAACATTCCACCATGGCCTGTGCTTCAGATCCTGCCTCCAGGTTCCGGCCCTGAGTTCCTGCCTTGGGCTCCCGAAGTGATGAACTGTGACCCGGGAGATGTAAGCTGAATAAACCCTTTCCTCCCCAAGTTGGTGTTGGTCAGAGTGTTTTGTCACAGCAACGGAAGACAAACTAGAACAGGGATCAGGTCTAAATTTGATTAAGAAATGTTGTATGAAATGTACAAAAGCTCAAAAATTAAGGAGAAAAATTAATTAATTAAATTTTATAATTGTTTTGATCTGTTTCTAAATGGAATTATTTTTTGTTTTAACTTTTTATATAGGTATCGTTACTGTTTTTTAAAGATGGCTATTTAAATTTTTTACATTGTTTTACATATTTACTTTCTTATAAAGAAAACTATTTTGGGTTTTGACTTTGGTTACGTGACATTTACCTATTTTTTTAAGGGATAATTTGGATTTTGGCATCTTGTGTATACTATATTTACTGATTTCTAAAAGAGAAAAGAGACTATTTTGAATTCTTTCATTGTTTTACATATTTATATTAAGTACCAGCCCTTCTATTTCCTTGGTTTTTCTCTATCTTTTAAATTTTAATTTCTTTCTTTTACCTGAGGTAGGCCACCACACATGGCTGGTTTAGGGAACTCTTAGGAGTGGCCCCAAGCCACAGGATCAGGAATGCATCAGGGCCTAACCTCATGCAAAAGTCTTAAATTTTCCTTGCATTTTCCAGCATGGGTGTACTTGGTTACTGACCCATAATATTATCTTCATTTTAATCAGCTGCTTAGTTTGAAAGAAATGGCTTTATATTTCTTTACTCACAACAAATTTATTTCCAGGTTTTCTGTCTCCTAAGGAAACTCTAATTCTCAATGCATCAGATTCCAGCCTGGCAAGCTCACTGTAACCTCGATAGAACTTACAGTAAACCTCAAATCTAAGTTTTTCTTCCCCCTCCACTGCCTACCATAACCTCAAACCAAAAACTGTTTTTCTAAAACCATTATCTTTCCAAACCACTGCCCTCATAATTTTAGTTGTGCTTACTTACAAGAGATCATAATAATCAAATCTGACTAATTCATGTAATTATTTATGACCATCATTTTATTATTTTGTTTAAAAACTCTCTGTAGTGTCATGTTTCTGTATTTTCCATGTGTTAGATCTAATGTATTTCCATGCAGAAAGATCTCACACAATTATACTAACTGGCTTTATATGTTACTTTTCTCAAAACAGTTTTAAGCTGGCCACTAAGTTCTCCCTCTTCATTGTTGGCATGCCTAATCAAAATATAGTCAAAGGCCAGATAAATGCAGGTTCTTTAAAGATCTACTAAATAGTATCTAACATGATTATCCGAAAATTTTATTTGTTAACTACCTATTAGATTGGTCTTGTTCTCCAAAGTAATTGTTTTAAGGTACTTCCTTGGTTTAGTTTAAAGGTATTCTGATTTGGGTTTCCATTCAAGTTTGTTTTTTATTACTTTCAGTCCTCTGAAGATCTAATTTTTACCCCTCCTTAATAAAGATTTGCTAACAGATGTTTTTCTTTTCTTTTACTTAAATGGACTTCTGACAACTGTGCTTCTGTCTCCTTGGCCAGAGACCAATTTAAAAATCCCTAGACTCATCCATACTCTGGCACTTGGGTCAGACATAGTGGCACATGGCTTCTCCTGGGTACCTTCTAAAAACTTATCACAAGAAAGGTGCTTAAAATAATTTCTTCCCTCCAATAAAACGGCCTAGAAATAGACAACTACGATGCATTCAAAATAACTACCTTTAGACTTTTTTTTATAAAATTACCATATGCTTTTGTGTATATGCCACTGCCATGAGCCTGAACTGTGGCTGTCACAGACCTCCCCCAAAACGGTAGGTTCTGATTCTGTCTTCCTCTCTCATTCGCTCTAAGTTACTGAATACCATTTTCATATACCCTACTTCATGCTTTTGGTATTTGTCAATTGTTAAATGGCATTATTTTGTATTGCTTTAATAAGACTATTTCCTGCCATCCTCTGGAGTGCTGGGACAATAGGTTCTGGAGAGGGGGTCATCAGCCATGAGTCCCAAATGTTTTTGACAGGTTAGTATAGAGTGGTATTTTTCTAGCATGGCACAGCAGATCTCATCTATCTCTAAGGTAATAAGGTTATAAGTTATTTTATTATACTTTCCCATTGTGTTTAAAACCATACAGTTAGCTCAAATAAATTAATTTAATTTTGGTTAGTTGAGGTTTTTGTCCTCAGGCCTTGGGGGATTGCCTGGATCCTTTGGCTTTCCTTTTATCAGTTCCATCTACTTGAGAACAAAGTCAGGTCTTGCTTGACCAGGCTTCCCTTTGAAGCATAAGGAGACTTTCCTCTGTGTTGTCCCTCCTCTTTTGACACTGGACACTGGTTGGAGTCACTTAAGTGAATCTGTAAGACTTTCCTGCACAGGAACACTGGTGACTCACAGTCACAGGACATCATGAAATATGCCCTGACAGTCTCCTAGGACTTAAGTTGACCTTGGAGGGCAAGGGCCAAAAAAATGTCCCTTTAAATCCCTCTGACCAAATCAGATCAGAGCTTTAAAGTATGGTTATTAAATCTTCAACAGGGTCAATTGTAGTAATTTGATATTTTGAATTACTATATAGCATATAAATAAAGCTTGAATATAGATTTAAGCTGTTGATATTCTTAGCTTTTAGATTGGTGAAATCTGGTGGCCTGCTAAATTAACACATTTCAAAAGTTTTATTTATTTATTTATTTATTTATTTATTCATTCATTCATTCATTCATTTATTTAATCTGTTAGTTAAGGGATGTTAGGTCACATATAGAGATGACAAAGGAATGGCTATTTAGGGGCTGAAAAGAGGGCCCAAGATAAAGTGTAAATTGGCTCTGAATCTGAGACCTTCCAAACTCTCCACAGTTATTAGTGTTAATCAGTTGATCACACTTGGAGGAAGCTCAGTCCAAGGTGCAGGATTTTTCTGGGAACTTCACATATCACATAATAGGTACTATTATTTTCTTTTAGTGAACTTATTTTGTGTTTAGATAGATTAATGTAATTAGGTGATCTTACTTTTAAGAAAAGGAAACTAAGTCACAGCGTGAATGCAACTAATGCAATCAAGGTCACCTAACTGAAAACATGCTGACCCCACACTCCCCTGAGTCATTGTTAATGAAGTTATCCATCTCCTTTTGCTGCTTTGTTACATTGCCACAAATTGTCTTAAAGAACAGAAATGTGCTATCTAATATTCTAGAGGTCAGAAGTCTAAAATGGCTTTCCCTGGCAGAAATTAAGGTCTTATAAGATAAGAGATCAGGTCCTTCCACCTCTTTTCTAGCTTCTAAAGGCCATCCACTCATCCATTCCCTCTTCCATCTCCACAGTCAGCAGGGTGGTAGCTCTTTCTCTTTGCTTCCTTCCTCATACTGTGGCTTTCTCAGTCATTCTTATCCTAAGAGGGAGGGCTTTATGACTGCACTGAGCTACCCAGGTACTCCAGGAAAATCTCCCTGTCTCAAAATCCTTAACTTCATCATACCCAGAGATTCCTTTGTGTTATGTCAGGTAGCCATTCAAAGGTTTGGGAATTAAAATACAGACATCTTTGGAGGAGTTATTAGCCCCCTACCATGGTAACTGACTAACTTAAAAGAGGAGTGTCTGAATTGCATATGGGAATTAGAAATGACTGCTGTAGCCAAGGATCATTCTACATCTTTTCACAATTATGAATTGCTTCTTCAATAAAACTAAGTCCACCCTATTTCTGTTTTATAAGGAGACATTGTTGTGAGGCCTTTGAAAACAGGTATGACTTTATGATTATGACTTATTTCAAGAAAATTATTATCACACATACATATACATGCCTGTGTTTGTATGTACCATGATACATGTGTAGAAGTCAGAGAAAAACTTGGGGGAGATCCATTCTCTTCTTCCACCATGTGCACCCCAGGGGTTGAGCTCAGGTGATCAGGCTTGGCAGCAAGCACCTTTTCCTACTGAGGCATCTTATAGGCTCGTGGAGACTATTTTTTCTTCCTTCTAGAAACAGACAAAACCCTAAGCTAAAATCTATATAACTAGTGGAGCAGCCTATTCATGGAGAATCTCCAATATGGAAGTAGTCTTTCACCAGACTGAACTCCAGCTGTGCAGATTCAGATGTTAAGCCTGTCAACAGCATGTGATTGAGAACGGCATATGGATGATGCCAGAGGAAGTTCTGTATGGAAAGAAATTTCCTCTTTATTTTTTGGTCCTTTTTAGGTGTCATAGAAATTTTGAAATATGAAGTTGAGAATTAAGGTCACTAAATTAAACCCTAAATTTAATAATTAGATATTAGAAACTCCCTCACATACATTTAATGTTATAATTATCTTCTTTATTGTTTCTTTCTGCAGAGAATAGAAGTATAGCTTTTGAACATGTTGGGGGAGGGAAAAGTCACATGTGATCTACTATCAGGGAGTATTTCCTGATCATGCTTTCCATGAGCTTCCTGAGCTGAGTGGACTAGACAGCCAGTTGAATATCACCATGCAGTCTTCTTGACAGACATTTAAAAATGGGAGTTACACTAGGAAGAGGGCATCTTTATACTTGTAAAAGACCATGCCTCAATCTCTTTGTTGTCCTTCAGTAGTGTATATCTGTTTTCTTCACTCAGCATTTCAAACACTAAATTTTTTGAGGAAAACCTAGTGACTTAGTTTAAATAATGGCTTCTTTGAAATTTCCCCTGGTATTTTTAACACGCTTTTTCAGAAAGCTGAACACAATTGCAATCAGAACAAACAAAGACAATCTGTGTTTTCAAAGAAGTAGCTTAATGCTTTCCTTAAAGGTGTAGCTTGATTAATTTCTTTTATGAGGGTAAACAGGATGAACCTCGAAGAAAGGTGCCATGTAGCTACAGCGCATTATTAGTCATTATAATAAAGGCCATGATAATAACAACCTAATAATAGAATATTAATGGACTTTATAGCAATGAGACAGTAGAATCTCCAGAAGGCAAGAAACAACTTTAAAGAAAATGGAATAGGGGCCTCTCAATGACAAGATATAAGTCATGTTTACCCCAGGGAAAATGAAATAAACATTGTCTTTCTTTCATTCTTTTCCAACTTACATTCACATTAGCAGAAGCTCAGCTCCAGGGGGAAACACCCATGCCCACCCCCAATGGATGCAGGAAGAAGTTACTCCCATCAGCTGGTGTTTAATGTTATAAATCTGACTTGTCAGCTTCATGATTCATGAGAGTGAACAGAGGGAGTGTGAAGCCTGCATTTCTGAGGTTTGGGAATAGATTAGAGTGTTTAGACGCCTTTCATGTCCGGTCTCAGGCAGCCTTGCTGGACATAAAAGAAACTTCAGAAAATTCTCTAGATCTACAACAGGCCCAGAGTGAAATCTGGGGAGATGAATCATAACTTGCTCAAGGTAAGGTGTCATGAATATATCATAGAAGCCTCCCTAGCAACCTTGGGGGAAAAATCCAGTTTCTGTCTGTGAATAAAAAATTCATAATAACCCTAAGTAAAATTAGACATCTGTACTGAGGCGATGTTCTGTCTCCATCTTAATGGGCTAGTGAGTAGCAACTTCATGGAGGGAATTTTTATTCACAGGTGCATAATCCTTACTGGTTGAATGAGGCAACAATTTTTCTTCATTCAACAAATGTCTTCACCAGTAGTTTGAATTCACAACCACGACTTGGTCCTGAATTTACTCTTTGGTTCTTCAGCATTACTGGTTACATGCTGAAGGTGTTATGTGCTAGGTTCCAGAGATACAAATTTAAAAATCAATAAAAATGCAGAAATCTGAGTTACAAAAAATTATATACCTTGACTTTCAAAGAAACAGTGAACACTGCAACAAATGTAGCAGGTTTGTGACATGCATGAATTTGATTCATAGGACAATTAATAGCTTTATCTTCTAGGTTACTTTTGTCTTGGACTATGTGGATTCGAAATCTTTTCTTCATAAACCAGGATCCTGTTATATTTTATTATGCCAACAAAGTCTGATATACTTGTAATTTCTTGTATGATAGTTATGTAGAGAAAACACAAGAGAGCCAGAGAACTCGGCACTGTCTGTGAGCCAAATCCAAAACTTCATCTTCGGGTATATTCAGTGGAGTTGAAATTTAATGGACAGAGCAAGCAACATGAACATGTTTCACATTGGCATTGACCTGCTTTTGCATTAAGCTCTTTATTTATTTATGTTTTTGGTCTTTTGGTGACAGGGTCTCCCTGTAGTCCCAGCTGTCCTGGAACTCACTCTGTAGACCAGGCTGGCCTTGAACTCACAAAGATCCACCTGCCTCTGCCTCCCGAGTGCTAGGATTAAAGGCGTGAGCCATCACACCCAGAAAGCTCTTTAAAGGCCAATATGCACAACTGGGCAGCTTGTCTTACAGCCTAGCTGGGAAGATAATCATGGTCCTGCTGACTTCATATCCTTGCCTATGTGAGCTCAACCTGCTCTTGAAGATCTCCACCCACACTTCCCTAAAGGACTAGCCTTCTCCAAGATTTACTTATTCCTCTTATTTCAAAACACTTCTTCACACTCTGCTTATTTTGCCTAGAAGACTATTTCCATCCGGTTTATATAAAGAATCCAAGGAGACTGTGAGCATTCAAAGGCCAGTCTCCTGAAGTTTTCCCAGTGTTTGATATATATACATATCTCTTTCATATTTTGAATGTCTAGTAGATAATTGTTAGCATATGAGAATGCACAAACAACCTGTCTCTTAAATTTCAAATATCAGAAAATAACATCCATTCTCCCACTTCACTGGCAGTTAAGGATTATGCCAATTTTAAACAGTGATCTAAGATCAACAAGGTGGTTCAGCAGCTAAAGGGCCTTGGTGTCAAGCCTAATGACCTGAGTTTGATCCCTAGGACTCACATGATGGAAGGAGAGAGCCAGATCCTAAAAGTTATCCTCTGACTTCTGCTGCATACAACCCCCCCCACACACTACACAACCACAATGAATAAATCTAAAAATGTAATGATTAGTGTTATAACTTGAAAACGAAATGTCCCCCCACAGGATAATGTATTTAAACCCCTCTTTCCAACAGGTTGGCACTGTGGTCTAGCCCCAGTTCTGGCCAGGTTCTATATTTCCTAATCAGACAAATATAAACAGGCAGCCTCATGTTCCCTCATGCCACAACCCAGACTCACCATGAGCTCTGCCATGCCTCACTGCCATGGTGGACTGTAACCCCTCAAACCATGTGCCAAAATAAACCCCTCCTCTTTTGTCTTTTTCCATTTATTTTATTTTTATTTTATGTTCCTGTGAATGTTTTTCTTGCATGTATGTGCACCATGTGTATGCAGTGACAACAGAGACCAGGAGAGGGCATTGGATCACCTGGAACTACAGTTACCTATGGCTGTTTGCCACCATGTGGGTGCTGGAAACAGAACCCAGGTCCTTTGCAAGAGAAGCCAGTGCTCTTAATTGCTGAGCTGATTCTCCAGCCATAAATCCTTTCTCTTTTTAAAAGTGTTGCTTTTGGATATTGTATCAGAGTAGCAAGAAAAATGACTAATGTAGAAAATTGATAGCAAAAAGTGGGGTCTGGGAGCTGATCATGTGGATCTTATGCCTTTGGAACTGGTTTATAGGAGGAATGTGGTACAGTTTGAAGCTGTAGCCCAAAGAAGCCCTAGAATTGCTGTAAGCAGTGCTTAGTGAGTAATTCCAAAGGGAGCATTAAAAATCTGAGTGTGGGGGCTGGAGAGATGGCCTAGCAGTTAAGAGCACCGACTGCTCTTGCAGAGGACCCGGGTTTGATCCCTAGCACCCACATGGCAACTGAGAACTGTCTTTAGCTCCAGTTCCAGGGGAATCCGATGCCCTCTTCTTACCTCTGCAGCATTGCATGACACGGGTGCACAAACCTGCATGCAGACAGTACATTTATACACATATAAATAAATAAATAAATAAATAAATAAATAAATAAATAAAATTTAAAAAATCTGAGTGTGGATAGAAATGCAGACAGTGAAGGATGTGCTCATGAGGTTTCAGAGTAGAAGAAGAACATCTTTGGAAATTGCATGAGAAACAATTCCTGTTGTACTCTGCCAAATGATTTGGCTACATTCTGCCTGCTTCCTGAAAATGTTAGTACCGGTGAATCTAAAAGTAATGGGCTAATTCATTTTGTAGAGGAACCTTCACCCAGCAAAACATTCAAGCTGCAGAACTGCTATTGCTCTGCCTTGACCCAGGTTTACAGTGACAATTCCGAGCAGAAAGATATGCAAAATATTCAGTGTGGCAAAGAAAGGTACATGAATCCAGTTACCTTTGTGGTTGTGAGAGAGGCTCAGAAGCAGCTATAGTCGTTAAGGAAATTAGAGCCATTAAAGAGAAACCATATGTTTTTGCACTAGGACCATAGGAAAGATGCCTTCAGGGTAAGACCTTACTTCAGTGCCAACTTTCACCTTTGCTCCTTTTTGTTAGAAGTAAGAGAGCAGGAATTTACTTTGTTTTAAGATCTGAGGGCCCCTGTGTCCAGAAGACAGAGAGTCTGTGAGAGGAGCACATAGCTATGGCAGCAAGAACACAAGGTGGCCAGTTACAGCCATTGTGTGGGTTGAGGGGACTGGAGAGATTGCTCAGTGGTTAGGAGCACTGGCTGCTCTTATACAGTGGGTTCAGTTCTCAGCACCCACATGGAAGATAACTATTGTCCATATGCCAGCTCATGTGATATAAAGCCTTCTTCTACCTCTCAAGCTTTGTACATGTGGATGTACTCACCTACATCCAGGCAAAACACTCATACATAAAATCTAAAAAAAAAGTGCACTGAAACCTGGGGCCAGGCTATAACATCCAGGTTATCACACCTAGCACTTACTTCTAGTCAGCCTTTAACACTTCTCTAACCTCTCAAAACAGTCTGACCAGCTGGGAACCAGGTATCAAGACACATGAAACTGTGGGGGAAATTCAACATTCAAAGCATAACAAATAGACTGAGAACAGATCTCCAAAGACCAAGAAATGCGAGTTTTACAAGGCATATGTATTCAAGAATGCTTTGTGCAGCAGAGTGAATAAATTAACACAGGGTGAAAATATGTTGCAAAATAAGCATTCTAATTGGCCGCCAAGTTTGTTAGTACAAATCCCAGAAGTATTGGAGTAGTTGGCCCATGTCATAGTAGTCTAAAAGTCTGGGCACAAAGAGTGAGAGACATGAGAGACTGAAGAGATTGCTCAGTGGTTAAAAACACTTCCTGCAGTGGTTAAAAGCACCACTTGCAGAGGACCAGAATCATGTTCCCAGCATCTACATTATGGCTCACAACTATCCGTAACTCCAGCTCCTCTTCTTGCCTCTGTGGGCACCTACCTGCACTCATGAACACAGACACACACATGTACTCATAATTTAAAAATAAGAATGTTTTAGAAAAGAATGAGAACTGTGTAAATGCGTGAGTGTAGTTAGTGTACTGTTTTCTGGTATTCATGGTATAAGTGTGAGAAACTGCTGAGGATTACTATACCCGACTGCCATTACTGTCACAGCAGGTAAACCCACTTAATGCTGAATCTGGGGACTCAGTCAAGCTCCTGACAAACTAGCATGACCCTTCCTCATTTTCAGACACCACCATTAGAGAGTCTGTTTCATATGGAATAGACCCAGAGGCTGCACTCCCCTTCTCCTGGTACATTTTTGCTCTTCCTATGTACATATATCAGCAGCATAGAGGACATCCATTCCTTTATGTTTTTGTTTGTTTGTTTTTTGAGACATGTCTCTCTCCTTGCAGCCGAGGCTTACCCATAACTTACTATGTAAATCAGGAATCGGGCTAGCCTTAAACTTACAGCATTCCTCCTCCCTTTGATTCCTGAGAGGTGGGGGAATTATTGCTGCATGCTGCCATGTCCAGCTCTGGATTTCTACTCCTTAGAATAAACTTAGCCAGGCCAGGCATGGTGGTACATGCCTTTAATCCCAGCACTCAGAGGCAGAGGCAGGGGCATCTCTGTGAGCTCCAGGCCAGCTTGGACTAAAGGGAGACCCTGTCTCAAAAAAGACCAAAAAAAAAAAAAAAAAAAAAGAACAAATTTACCCAAGTGAAGTATGTTTCAGGCCTTTTCACCCACTCAACCCTCCTGCTATTACTTGTTAATATAGTGGAACACAGGCTGTACTAGGGTGGACAATAATTGAAAGAGATAGACTTGATGATTGAGAATTGATGATAGAAATTCTATGTTTTTTTCAGCCAAATACATTCCTCAGTGATAACTTCAGTTTGCCTATTTAGTGATCTTTTCCTTAACTTGGTGACCACTTTCTTACCTTGTTTGTCCTGGCATTTAGTTTTTCCAAGGATTCCCATCCAGCATTCTCTAAGCATCCTGCTCCAAGGTCTTACTACCAGCCGTTAACATATTCTGCTGCCACAGATTGCCCATTTCTTCTGTCCTATCAACCTTCTCATTCCCTTCATATATGTTAACTGCGCTGTGTTGTGATTAATTAGGTCATCTTCATTTTTACCTATAATTCAAAGCCAGTTTTTATCGCAGACACAGAGACCAGTGTTACCTTGGATCCACCTCAAGCCTTGTTCAGATTTTACCCCATAACAAATCCCTTTCCACACATCCTGTCATTTGCGAATTCCTGGAGCCATGCTGTATGCTCATCTGAGCAAGGCAGCAAGCAATAGCCTTGACTGTGCATCCTCTCCAGGTATTCAGGTATTATAACCAAATTCATGTTCTGTGACTTCATTTATAAGTAGGGTTAATGATATAAAATGAGCAGAAGAATTTGTGAATTCATTTGTTTAAAGGGACTGGCTTGTTATAAGAACCACATCCAAATTATTCATGGACCACGGGCTATGCAAAGCTATTTAGCTGATAATGACTCTATAGTCAGGAGCTTGCAACCAGGCAGGTGGCTAAAAGATCCAAATAAGAAACGCAATTCATGATGGAATGTTTGGGCCCATAATGTTAAGACTCCCCCACCCCCCACCCTCACCCCAAAATATCATTTCTTGTATGGGTAATAACAACTTCCAGAAAGAGTAGAGCTTTCACTTAGCCTTGAAACTAAGCCATCTCCTTCACTTTCATTCGGCAGTTTTCCTGGAGTCTTCCTTGGTCATCAGTGCCCCTTAGTTGACTTTAACCCCCTTTACTTTAGAAAACTTCATTGCTTCCCTAATATTTTAGAGATGGAGAAATGTGGTGAGCCAGTGAAGCTATCTGTGAAGACTGGATACGCAGCACTAAGAAGCAGCTCTGTGCCCTGCTCTGACTGGTTTCTTGGAAACTTGGATGCAGCTCTGTGCCCTGGTTGGTTTCTTGGAAATTTTGGGACCCCTCCTGGATGAGGCTCTTTTAATTCTTCTAGTCATCTCCAGAGAAACTTATTTGGTGGTAAGAATAAACAGCTTTGTTATGAGTCTACCAAGGTGTACGACAGGAAAGAACTAAGCTGTTCTCTCCAAGTATGGCTCGAGTTGTAGATGTTCAGGAGTTGGGCAGGCAGGCAGAATATCTCAGGCCATGGTGTGTGCTACAAAGAGGGGCCTTGCTGGCCAGCTGCTAAGGCAAGAAGTCTGTATCTGCACTTCTCCTTCCATCTACCTCAGGCTATATCTGCCAAGAAGCCTAATCTTATTCTGTTTGTTGAAAGAAGGAAATGTCTGTACACTGTGCTTGAACATCATGCCTTAGTGTTACAACTCTCCCACTCCATTCTGATTCTTCATACCAGGGGGCCTGATCCATAGTTTAGCATTAGCCCTCTTAATTTCCTGATCACTGATTACCTCATTATAGTTAAAGATCTGTTTATAAATAGTATTGTACATTTAAATAAATACAAACAATCATTTAGAAGCATGCACATATATCATGAGAATGTTATAGCAGTCTCTTACGTACCCATTGGCCACCTTTAAAATTTTTAACCAATGAGTTCTCGCTTCGGCAGCACATATACTAAAATTGGAATGATACAGAGAAGATTAGCATGGCCCCTGAGCAAGGATGACACACAAATTCATGAAGCATTCCATATATTTTTTTAAATTTTAACCAATGAAGCAATTTTTAAAAATTTTCTTTTCTATTATTTTTATTTTATGT
Source organism: Rhizomys pruinosus (assembly GCA_009823505.1). Taxonomy (NCBI): domain Eukaryota; kingdom Metazoa; phylum Chordata; class Mammalia; order Rodentia; family Spalacidae; genus Rhizomys; species Rhizomys pruinosus. Next base: position 1,760,300 of record VZQC01014462.1, read on the forward strand.
ATATGAATGTAATGCCGGCATATATGTGTGTCCATGTCCTGCAATGCCTGTGGAGGTCAGAAGAGGGCATCAGATACCCTGGAACTGGAGTTACAGTCAGTTGTTAGCTGCCATGTGGGTGCTGGGAATTGAACCAGGGTCTTCTGCAAGAGCAGTCAATGCTATTAACTGCTGAGCCAACTCTCCAGCTCCAGAAGCAATTTTTTTTTGAAGTCACTCAAACATACTCTATGTTGGACTACATTCCCAGAATGTTGGAGCCTCCTTGTTCCATGTTCCATGTTTATATATACACACATGATCTACTGGCCTGTCCTAGAACAATGAACAAGAAATATTTATTTCAAGATGATTTTTTAGTTTTCCTATCACCTAAAAGCAAGCAGCAGCACGTCTATCTAAGGAGAGAAAAACACAAAAAGGCACACAGAGTTTTCTCTCTGGGAAGGCACTATTCTGGTAGAATACCCATCGCACTTCTATTCTTCTTGGTTGAACAGTTTATATCTGTCTATTCTAGCAAGTTTATTTGCTCTGAAAACCCCTAACCCCTGCCAATGTGCTGCTCTGCCTGCTCTCCTAACCAAGCTGTTGCCCAGCTTTAGAATGAGCCCTGCGCTTCGTCCTGTGTCAGAGCCCTGAGACTCACAGGAAACTGGGAGGCCTTGCAACCTTCTGCTCCTTTCCTAGATTCTTTGCTGTTTATCTCTTTGTGTTTGCTAACTGTGTATCTCTCACTCCCACCATATTAAGTGGCAGGGTCATGGCCTGTTCATCAGCAAACTGCCTAGATTTAAATGCATACATACATCAGCTGATGCAGGTCCTGAAAATCGAGTTCAATGAGTCATGGTCTTTGTGTGGCACCCCTGACACCAGAGAGTAATATGTCTCTTGAAAAAGCCGCTCTTGCATACAAGCTCCCCTGGCTTTCTGCTGCCTAGCCTATTGCATTTGTAGTCTTTAGTCTGAGTATCAGATGTGCTGCCCAAACCCCACCCTCTTTTGTTCTCACAGCTGAGCTCACAGGCATTTCATTCTTCTTACAGGGAATCATAGATGCAGTCAGCCCATTTCCAGTTCCTGGCCCTGACTTCCCCTGTTGGAAGGAGAAACCGCAAGCCTGACTGCCCCTTCTCTGCTCAGCTGGGCCTCAAAGCCTCACCCTGAGCTTCCATTTCTCTCTTTCATCAGCTTTGTGGGTGGACTGCCCTTCCCCGCAGGGCTGACTGCTTTTAAAGCTAATCCCAAATCCTTTAAGGGCTGGTTGTGTTTTTTGTTGTTGTTGTTGTTTTGTTTTTGTTTTTTAAATTTTTTATCATGGCAACTCCACACACTGTAGAGTTCTTCAGGAATAGGCTCAAATACCATTAATTGATACTCAGCAAGAAGTTTTTTGGTTGCTTTGTTTTTAGGAAAGCAACTTCTTCCCCAAAAGGAAGACTTCCTGACTTGCAGGTTCTTGCTCCCCATGCACAGTCATAGACTCCCGAGTTTGCTTTTCCCGGGGTTCCATGCCACTTATCGTAATGCGAGAACTCTATCTTCCGTGTTCTTGTTTCTATTACAGTGTACTGAGAGTGCCAGGGAAAAAAAGAAGAAAGAAAAACAAAAAATCTATAGCTACCAGGTGTTTTTTGAAATAAAATATCTGTTCTTTATGCTGAGGGGGAAAAGAAAAGAAAAACACTGTGTGCTGGCAAGGGGCAAGTTCAGGCATCTAATGGATCTTTTTGCCAGCTGTCATTTGTTTCTACTGAGTGCGACATACCTTTTACTGTAGATGAATACTCTTCACGTCTACAGAAAGACCTAGGGTGGCTCCGGGTGGGTTGTAGGCATTTCAAAGTCATTCCTCCTCCACATCTCTGCCTGTGTTGTTCAAGTGCCTATTTTCAATTTGCAGTTGTGCTGGGAAAACGTTTTGATTCTTGATTTAGAATGTGCACTCCGGGAAGGATCCAAGAGGGTTTCAGGCAGAGAGATAAAGCCTGTCTCTTTCTGCTTCTTTACAGCGTGTGCTCTGTGGCAAAAATACATACCCCATGCTGTGCTTAAATCCCTGGTTTTATGAAAGCCAGCCCAATTCTTAGTTGGCGGGTCTTTTGACATGCCAAGTACCAATTCCCAAGGAAGAAAGCTGGGTATAGCACTTTCTTTCTTTGTTTCTCATACTACATATGACTCTTAGGAAGACTGTACTGTGAATGGTACCAGAGAAAACGGAAACACCCCTGAGAATTCGGCTGTAAACAGGCTGCCTGACGTGTCTGACTGCAGCACAAAGACCATTTTACGAGGATAATAGGACTCTGGTTCTCTGCTCTGAGCAGGGGTGAAACAAACACCCATTCACCAACTGGTAAGGCCAGGGCTCACCAACTCTTTCTCACAGGTAACAAAATCTCCAAATAAATCAAGTTCAAGAAAGCTACTAAAAGTTGAAACACATGCCGAGGCTGCTGGGCTGAGAGCACACAGATTCTGCCTGTAGCTAGAGATGCCGTCTTATCTCCGAAATAAACTTCTCCCCAACAAAATACTAACAAAGCTTCCAAGAAGATTCTTTGTGTTGTCAAAACCTACTTCCATGGAGCCATACTCCTGCTGGGGAGGAGGCTCCGTACTTATGCTGAAGGTTGTCATCTAGATGTGGGTGTTTGCTAGATTTTATTTCATAACATTTTTTTTTTCAATCCAACTAGCTGGATTGAATTTCAAAACTGAGCTTTCATTTGGGTGGTGGTGGGAAGTTAGGGGGTGGAAGGTTGGGGAGCATCAAATCAAAATCTAATGAAGTTTCTAATAATCAAATAAATAACCACTTGACATTTATTGCCGTGCCTGGCAATCTACAGAAATGCAATAGAGTAGATATGCCTAAAACCCCATTTCCCATAGATTTACATTATGCTACCACACAGAATTAAGCTGACATAAGCTCTTTAAGACCCACTAAAGCAGCAGATTTTATACAACTTATTTAGATTTTTTTTTCCCCTTTCTCCATGATCTCTGAATAACTTTCTCCATTTTCAATTCCTTCTTCTTTTGAGAGGCCGGCTGGAGCGTTCCCTTCATGTCATTTCAGGCTATAACCCTGAAGTTTGAGTTTATCTTAGCTGTAAAATGCAACAGTAATTTATATGTCCACATACTCCTGCCTCTTCTGAGGCTCTGGCTGCCAGCTGTCTACCCAGCAGTTTAAAGAAAGAGCTATAATGAGTGAGTTCTGCAGAGAGGGTGGGGCCACATCACTGGCCTTTCTTTCCACTTCCTCAGAGAGCACTGGAGCCACACAAATGGCATTTTCTGGCCCTGACTGAAGGCTGCTCAGGGTCCTTCCTCCCCTGCACCCTTGTCTCCTGCCCCCACCTCCCACCACCCCATGGGATATGTTTCCTTATTTCCTCCTTTTATTCCTGAACCAAGGAGAACAGAATGAGGAGACAGGAGGAAGCCTGGGACAGCTGGATGCCATGGAATGTGAGTTAGGAGCATGGACCTCGCTCTCTGTATCACGAATATGCTTCCTCTGAGCTGGAAGAGCAAAGCAGAGCTTCCCAGCAGCAGTCGGATGCATTTGCCACCCTGACTGCAGTGTTCATTGGGTAAAAATATGCCCCCTGTCACACACAGTCAGACACATAAGATCACCTCGTTACAGCGGAGCACAGTCACATGGGAACCTCTCCTACTAAAATCATGGTTGGATTTTGTCTATTCTCTGAGGAAAACAAACAAACAAACAAACAAACAAACAAACCCAACCCAACAGAAGGAGAGAAAGGGCTTAAGCTCTGTATCTGCTTTCAAGTCAGCATCATAACTGCTGCTCAGTGGGAGCAGAGAGGCTTGTGTGCTGTGCGGTGGAGGGGCTGCCTCCGCCTTTGTGGTATTTCTCAGTGCTTGACTGTGAACACCTCCAAAGGCCTTATCCCTTTAGCATTTATAACTCCCTTCAGCTTTGTGAAATCTTGATTTTGGTTCAAAGCTGATGTAGCTCAGCAGACTCCGGCAAAGCCAAGGCAAGGAGCTGTGGGCAGGAGGCCGAGTTCCAGATCTGCCCATGTGAGTGCATGCCAGGGCAGTCCCTCCTTGATTCAGTCACAACAAAAAGATCTTTTATTTTGCTTTCCTAGTTATGTCTGACAACCACAGTTATACTTTCTACTGAGAAATGATTTTCTAATTCTGCAAACAGTTCAAAATATCTTTTTCCTGGATAAATGTGGGAAAGGTTCTTCCATGCAGGAATTATATTTTTCCCTGGAGTTTCTCAGCCAGGAAGGGAATAATAACTTATTTCTTATGGTTTAACGTAAGAGCATTGCAATTTGGGGGAAATTTACAAGAAGAAAACAAAAGAAAGCTAACCAGAATGTGCTATATTAATCGCCTCCATGCTTCCTGCAAAAGATCGTTTGGAGTCTCTCCAGCTCTTCTCTTTATTTCTCTTCCAAATGGTAAATCTGTGAAGAAGGAAAATAGAACAGACAGACTCATGCATTCTTGCTGCTTTCTAATGGCATAGCACACAGCCATGTACTATGGAGGAATTACAATACAAATGCACCCACAGTTCTAAGGTCTTTGAAGCATAAAGACGGAGAAAGTGCTTTGCTAAAAGAAGCTCTTTGAGAAATAAAGAAAATACTTACACATTGGCTTAGAAACCCAGCAGCTTTCCAGACCATAAACAGCATGAAATAAGGTGGCTAGGCAAAAATGTAGGCCATCAAAAAGGCAGGCAGGTCAGATCCACTGCCTGAAGGGAAAATGCCGAGTCTAAACTATTAAGTACAGAAAAATCACACCTTCCACTCCTGAAGTATTTGTTGAGGTTGAATAGGTAAAAGGCTGACAGTGGTGAAGAGCTGCTCAAGCAGTTAAGTCATTGTAATAAATCAATGTGATGATATATTCCATGGAGCATTTTTAAAATGTGTTTTAAAACTGGAATTGATGCCAATTCCTTATAAGTGAACATTTGCTTTAAAAAATAAATTGATTCATGCCGGGTGTGATGGCACACGCTTTTAATCTTAGCACTTGGGAGGCAGAGGCAGGGGGATCTTTGTGAGTTCAAGGACAACCTGGTCTACAGAGTGAGTTCCAGGACAGCTGGGGCTACAGGGAGACCCTGTCTTGGAAAGACCAAAAAATAAAAATAAAAATAAAAAAATAAAAATAAATTGATTCAAATATTAATTTGTGCATTCATCTGTGTAGGTAGTATACATGTATGTGTATATAAGTGTTTGCATGTCTGTACAGGGAGGATGTGTGGGTAGGTGTGCAAGTGAAGGCTCAAGACTGGTGTGGCAAGTCTTCCTGGATAGTCACTAAGACATGGTCTCTCAACTGAAGCCAGAGTTTGCCAATCCAGCCATCTAACTGGCCAGCTTGCTCCATTCCTGACTCCAGCTGGTAATCACTGGAAGCAAAGGTGGGTGCCATGGCAACTCAGCATGTATGTGAATGTTGCACGTCTGAACTGCAGTCCTGACATTTGGGTAACACACATGTTTATCCAGGGACCCATCTTGCTGGCCCCAACATGTTCTTTTTTAATAATATTGGCATATGGATGAGAAATTACCTTTATACAGAATCATCGTGTTTTTTGGTACATAAGAAAGTATAAGCTACTTTTATATAACAGAATTAGATACATTATAAAGCCTCCCAATAAAACAAATCAAATCACAAAACCTTTAACTCCTTCTAAAAGTGTGAATTAACACAATCACTGTTTCCTAGCAGGAGGGTTTTACAATAAGAGTAGAAGTAAAACAAAGAGAAAAATGATGCCAAAGAAGAGAAGAGAAGAGAAGAGAAGAGAAGAGAAGAGAAGAGAAGAGAAAAGGAAAGGAAAGAAAAGAAAAATGTCCAGGCAATGTCACTGATAGACTCCACTGGAAGGCGATTTGCAAAATTCATGGATTTAATGTTTCCAAAGCTTTAACTTTCCCTTTTGCTTTCTGGTGGATTCCCTAGAGAAACTGAGCAGATGAATCAAGTCAATGGCAGGAACCCTCAGAAAGAATACGCAGTGAGGCTGAGCAATAATCAAGATGACTTCTTTGAATCTCCTGCAATTTCCTGTCCTTTGTACAGTAGTTTGACGTTACTCTGAAAAGCTCCTCAGCAGCAATGTGTGCTGGGAGCCAAGCTTTTACCCATTTTCAATCTGAAATCTACCTGTTAGTTTAACACAGTGCTTTGCTACATTGTCGCTACATTTAATAGTGAATTACCAATTGTAATTATTGGCACAGTAAATGTTAGCATCTAGATCCAACTTCCACATCACCAGGGCTGTGGTCCCCTGCCCCCTCCCTCCCATCACTAAGCACTAAGTTCAGCTAACAATTCATCACACACTCCTTTTAAAACATTTGAAATTTCATTTTTTTTCTCTTTAAACTAAATGCATATGTAGATTTCAGCACACACAGCCTAACTTTGAAAGTGTTTTCCTGTGAGATGGAAATTTCATTTTGCACCTGAGTTGACTGAATGGCCACACGGTCCAGATGATTTTCCTCTGTACAGAAATGTAGCAGGTAATAAAGCTGTCTTTGTAGTAAACTGAAAACTCACTATGTAAAAAGCACTAATTTGGTGACTATGTTAAACACTCTTTCATATAAAATAGTTCCGGCCCCGTAGGAGGTTCTAAGAAGTGAAGGGGAAAAAAAAAAAAAAAAAGCAAAGCTGAACAACCTTGGAAAGTAGCCAGCTAAAGTCAGCATTAAGCACCAAGTGAACAATGTAGAGAGAGGGACTCAAAAATCTCATGGGAAGGAAGCACTGCTTTAAAGTGCGGTGGCCTGGGAAACATTTGTATAGCTGGAAAGGGGTGAGTTTAAAGCTGGAGAGCAGGCAGGGCATGGTACACATATATCATCCTAGCATTCATGAAGCAAAAGCTGGAAGATCATGAGTTCAAGGCCAGCTGGGAATAAATCAAGAAGCCCACCAAAACAAGAAAGCATTGGGAGGATGGCTCAGCAGATAAAGACACTTGGTGCACTTGACTACCTGAGTCCTGTCCTCCATGACAGGAGAGAACCATCTTCTGTAAGTTGTCTTATACACACACACACACACATACACACACACACACACAGACACACACAAAGAAAGAGTGAATGAAAAAACTAAAAACAATAAAATAGCAAACAGCATACACAAGGAAAATGTAAGAGAAAAGAAAAGCCTAGGTACACAATAGTGGGAAAGAAAGGCAAGGGGTGGGGGGATAGTAAAACAATGGAAAACGCTGAAGATATGGAAAAGTCGTAGATGAAAATGAATCCTTTTAAGATCCTATAGGTATCAAGCACTGTCCTCTTTGTTAGGGATATAAAGGTGATGAGACCTTTGTTATCCCAAGATCCTTAACAACAGAAGCATGACATAACCAGAAGGATGTTCCCATCAAATCACTAGGTTCCATTCCTCCCCTGTCCAAAACCTGCCTTTCTAAATGTCAAATTTCTCATTTATAATATAGGTATAATGATGCTTTTTTCTGTAATATTTTTATAGAAAATAAATGAAAGGATATGTATATGGGAAAAGGATTGATAACCCATAGTGGTACCTATGATTCACTGTGTCCTGCAGAATAACAAATATAATAATACATTGATCATAGGAATCAAGACAATTCAGCCCAATCCACTGAGGCTTGCTGTGTTCCATACTGGGTTGCAACTCCAAGGAGCAGAGCAAATAGGGAGTCTCAGGGAGGAGCAGGCAGATGGGTGCCAGCTCTATCACAAACAAGGCTGCAACTCCAGGCAGTTTAACCTCCTTCAATTCATTTTCCTAATTTTAGAAGTGAAAATAGGGCCAAGGACATATCTTAATATGTTAAAATGCTTGCTGACCTCAGAAGTTGAACGTCTTGTGTTATATAGGATAGAGACTCCTGTGAACCCCACACCTGTAGTCATGCAGGTAAGAATTCCAACCCATCAATGACAATGGGTCTGGAAGGACGCTGGATTGCTGTGGTGGTTTGAATGCGAATGTCTCCTGAAATAGAGGATTATTGAGATGGAGGATTATAAAAACTCAGGGATAGTGTAGAGTTTTCAGATGCCATTGAGCCATTTTTCCTTAGTCATTCTAGGAATGATTGGTTTGCTTGCTTCACATGTTTCCCCTTGATTGGTAACTTTAACTGTGGTGTTAAGCTCTGATTGGCTATTGTACTTTAAATTAACCTGTAACCCGCACCTCGGGGAGCACTCCTCTTGAGTTGAGTGTTGGTCCGGCGTCATAATTAAATTAAACCCTCCTTTAAAACTCCACGTGGTTAAGTGAGTGGTCTCTCCTCTGCAACTTTACAACAATTTGAGGGGGACCCCGGGACCCTAGCACCCCTATAAGCTCCAAGTATTTGGACATTTGTCTCCAGTTGGTGGCTCTGTTTTGGGAGGTTTTAGAAGGTGCAGCCATGCTGGATGAAGCATGTCACTGGGATGGGTTTAGAGAGTCCAAAATGCTTTGCTAATCTCAAGACCCTCCCTCTCCTTCCTGTGCTCTGTTGAAGATGTGAAGCTCTGCTTTCTGCTCCTGCCACGATGCCACCCCACCATGATGGATTCTAATTCCCCTGGAACCCTCAATCATAAGCTTTTCTAAGTTCTCTTGGTCATAGTGGTTCTATCACAGCAATAGAAAAGTGACTAATACAATTGCCTTTAAGTATTCCAAGAACCTGAAACTTAGTGTTCAGGCATTGGAGATCACTCTCCAGAGTTTCTGCTAGCACAAATGAAGATCTTCCAATTCTCCCTCAGTCTCCAGTGACTGTTCTGAGAGTGCCCATTCTTGTAACACATGCACTTATATTCTTATCACTAAACTCTACTTGTATATAATACCCTCGTAAGTTTAGGCCATTTCAAATTTCCATTTGTTTTACTTACTAGATGGACATCTTGAAATGAAACCCTATGATGTTTTACTACTCAGGGATGTTTTATTTTTCTATGACAGTTTTACTACTCTAGACGTTTTATTACTTTGTAATATCTTGATGTTCTATGATGCTTCCACTCATTAGGTCTAACTTCTAATAAAGATGTGAAAGACGAAAATGGAAAGTTCATCAAATTACCTAATAAGGAATGTGGTCCAAATAGTCTAACAAAAATATAGCTCAAACATAACAGATATCTAAACTTCTGCTTGTGATTTCTGCTAATGATTTTTTGACCTATTCTTAGCCCCATTAACCTAGCCTAGCTATAGATCAAAAGGTGGCAGATGTCCTGACCCATGCCTAGGATATCTACCTTTAAGCTATGATGACTAGGTGAACTCAGGAAGGAATTTCCTGAGATAACATGGTTCATCATAAAAAGCCATAGGCCCAGGTGCCAACCATTGAGTGATAACTTGGAACATTCTGTGTAGCCTCACTTGTATGTTGCCATGCACCCAGAAAAATCTTGAAGCCTTTGTTGTTAATTATGGGACCACACGCATGTGAAAATAAACAAGTTCTCTGACTCCTGGGTGATGGGCTTGATCTCTTAGATATTCAAAGAATTTTTCTGGGCTGAGAGATGGCTCAGTAGTTAAGAACATTGGCTATTTTTGCAGAAGACCTGGGTTCAATTCCTAACACCCACATGACAGCTAACAACCATCTATAACTCCACATCTGGAGGAATCTGATGCCTTCTTCTGACCTCTGTAGGCATTGCACAACATGGTTGAATGTACATTCATGAAGACCATACATTTATATACATAAAATAAAAATAATAAATAAAAAAGATTTCATCTATAAACTATCTCAGCTGAGTGAAGTGATGTTTACTATCATCAGGTAAACAGGACAGAAGACAAGGCACATGGTGGCTGCTGACAAAAACTATGGACTTTAAAGATTGCTGGTTTTCCTCAAAATGAAAATAAAAGAGCCTAAAAGGTAACATTTCATCTTATAGATAATTTTCTGAGATTTAGGAAGTGTTTGTGGGTTACCATAAGAATTTTGACTGGAAATAATTCTAGCTTTTGAAATTTAGAACACTTAACTAATTCTAATTTGGACTCACAAAGCATATTAGTCATGTAACTCTTACCCAGAACAGAAAAACATAGAAATAAGACATGAAAACTAGCTCTAGGTCTTCAAATGGTATTTAACAGTCACACAAGAAGCTAAACGCAAATGAATCTGTAACCAGCCTGCTTGGCAGGAAGGAATATATTCTAAAGAAATGCACATGCTCCTGGACTCCAAGAAATTAAGATTTCCCCAGGTCTCACCTCCTGGCAGAAGAAATGACTGCAGCCCTGGGAACATAAGGAGGAGGACCTTGTCTGTCAGAGGAGGAATTTGCCTCCTGGAGAACCTAGTGGATAGGGACCACGCCTTGGCCAGTGTGCTGTTATGTATGTGTCTTGCTTTCTATTTAAATGGGATCCGGGGGGGAGGGGCGGGGGTCGCGGATCTCTAGATCTGTTTGTTTCTCTTCCCACAGTGATAGCACTGAACAAACATTTTTCTGCTTTTTGTTATTAATTTGGCACTTTTAATTGGTTTATTGAGGCTGAGTGGCTGAACCTAGCTTGTTGGGCACAGGCTATGACCCCCTGAGTCTGGTAACAAGTAGGAAATATATAATTAGTAGTTATTTTATAAATACAGAGAACTTTTAAATTAAAAGGGCAATTTGTTTGGCAAAACAACAGGATTTGGTGCTGGTCCACCCTAAATGACAAAAGCCCATTTTGTGATAATTATGAGAATTTGAGAAGAATCCCAGTTCAACACTTACCTCATTCTAGAACGGCTTTGGAAAGTACTTCACTAAGTGATCTAAGTCGTACAGGCCCCAGCACACTCAGTTTAACCAGTTACACCTATCAGCAAAAAAAAAAAAAAAATGTGTTTTTGCTTCAGAGAGAATTTTGATTCTTGATCAGAACTTAGTGCTCAGGGTCCAAGTGAGAGATAAACCAATGAAAATCTCCATACTACGATTTATTTCTTCATTAAAGGAAAACATGAAGGTAAAGTCACGTTAGAGTTCTTATTTCTTTTCTTCTTATATTTTCCTTGGCATTTTCCAGGCTATTCCTTGCTTTTCTCCCTTCTCCTATCTTCCTAATTTTCTGTGTTCAGTATGTTCAGACTCTCTCCTATTTCCCATTTCTTTTATCTCTGCATCATCTTTCTTCAAAGACCTATCTTCCCCTCACTTTCTACATTCTCAGGCTCATTACGGGACCTAGTGGATATGAATGCATACAAATACACACACATTAGAAACTAGACCATCTCAAATAATTGAACTTGGGACTTAATAATGAGAAGTGGGGAGGTCACAGTTACTGTGCCTAACAGCCATTGTCTATTGAGGGGGAGTCTAGAGACTGGGGGCATTTCTTGACTTTAAATCATCTAGGGGTTAATTTCAGAGTAGAATGTACCTCCTCCCCAGCCTCTTGATTCTGAGGATCTGTGTGCTATATGAGGCCACAGACACTGTAAAAATTGTCAGAAACATTAACAGAAGTTTCCAGACTAATTGTCAAAGTGGTAGTACTCCCAACAATAATTTATGTGTAGCATAAATGTATAAAGAGAAATGAGTTTACAAAGTTTGAAGCTTAGAAGAAAAACAAAGGAAATGAAGCCAAAATTAAGATGAGAGTCAGATCATGTTACCCGAGAATCTTACCATTAAGGTTCAAGAAGTGAAGTCAGGCAACCCAGAGGAATCAGTGGGTTTAGAGTTCCTCTGAATTCCTCTAATCCCTTAGGCCGGTTAAAGGGACATGATCAAGCTGTTCTGCATCTGTTAGTGATTGAAGGCAAATGGGAAGCATTGCGTGAGTTCCTGTTCAAGGATATAGAGCGGGCACAGTTACTGTGAAAATGAACATTGCAAATCACTGCTGAGCCAAACAGAGTAATAAACACAGAGACGTCTCCAGCATGTGGAAACCGATGCTTTTCCAGACAGAGCATGACAAAGAAACCGCGAGAAAATAACGCATTACTAAATCTCTGTTAGTTCCTATACTATTTTCTATATTTAGTCTGTTAAAGAGAAGAGAAAGGTTTATTTATAATGGTACTCTCTTGGGAACTCTCCTGCATGTTATCCTGCTCCAATTCCCTAAGCTTTTTTTCATAGGAAGTCTAGCAGATGACATTACTGAAGTCTGATTATCTAGGGTAACTACAGCCATTTAAGTAAACATTGTTGGCATGTAGGATTGGTAAGGTTCCCATATGGGCTGTCAGAGGCTGTGATTAAGTAAAAATAAAATTTGTGTAAACCAAGGAGGCAAAAGTAAGGTCAAATGATTTCTCACTTATCACCAATGAATCAATCCATAAATGACTACAAACTAGGCTGCTTCTCAGCACACCCATGTTGATGACATTTGCTCCCCTTCCATGTGAACCCGAAAGAGAAGTCCATTGGAGGAAGGCAATTAGGCAGCTTGGGCAACAGTGGTACCCAGAACTTCTCAGTTCCAGGGGTTGAACAGAAACCTTGAGGAACCCTCATGGTATTTTTCAAATAGAAATATTTTGAGGGGCTGGAGAGCTGGCTTAGTGGTTAAGAGCACTGGCTGCTCTTGCAAAGACCCAGGTTCAAATCCTAATATTGTGGCTAACAAACATTCCAGGGGATCCAATGCTCTCTTCTGGCCTCTACTGGTACTGTACAACATGGGTATGCTTGCATACATGCAGACATAATACTCATACATATAAAATAAAAAATTTAAATAAAAAGCTGTACCTTGAGCTCAACTCAACATTATTCCAAGATTCAGACAAACAAATGTCACATGTTTTTTCTCATTTGTGTATCCTAGATTTTATGTAACTGTATAAAGTCACACACACACATGTGCATACACACACAAGCACACAATTACATAGGTCATGAAGATGGAAGCAAGTCTCTCTGGGGGAACCAGTAGGAATTCGTTGTTGGGAGAGGAAGGAAAGAGGGGAAGGTGGGGGATAGATATGGTGAAAGTTGTATATTTGTAGAAGATGTTTTTATGAATTCTATCATTATGTACAACGAACAAGGAAATGCATATTAAAATAAATTAATTAATTAAAAAATAAACGATTAAATTTAGCTTTGCCAGAGGAGACAGAAAGAGCCAAGGATGGAGAAGAAGAGGGTGGTGAGATGGAGAGCAAAGACCTTCAACAATAACAGGTTAATGAAGAGGTGGAAGAGCAAAAGAAGAATAACAAGTTAATAAGAGAACAAAGACACATTTTGGAATCACTGCCTCCTAGCTATAAAGTTTATTGTGCTACCATTTCATCTAGACTCCTTTTTCAAAACCACCGCATACATACTGTACACATATTAACTTTCTCTTGTTCATCCAAAGGTACTGATTCTGAGTTTTACTGAGTATATTGATATTGTTATCATTTTCTCTATGATTAATTTCTTTTATTTTTTTTGTTTGAAAAAAGGGTAATCTTTATATGCAAGAGCTGACTTTATAATCATAGATCTAACTTCCCTACCAGGTAAGTATAAGAACAGATTTGGGGGGTTAGAGAGTTGGCTCACCAGTTAAGAGCAGAGGCTATGCTCTTCTAGAGCACCTGGGTTTGATTCTCAGCATCCACATGGTGGCTGACAACCATGTGTAATTCCATTTCCAGGAGAATCTGATCCCGTCTTCTGACCTCCATGGCTATTGTATGACATGGGTGAACTTACATGTATGCAGGGAAAATAGTCATACACATAAAATAAAATAAATAAAATATTTTTCTTAAAAAAAGAACTGCTTATGACTCTGTGAGATAAATTCCAGTCTGGTCTACATTGTAAAGCCCAAGAAATCTAGGGCTACAGGGAGACCCTGTCTCAAAAACAACAAAAAATAAAAAAAAAATAAAATATCTGATTTTTAATGATACTATTGTTAAGTTACAGTTTAGAATGTCATGAATATTGTTTAAATAAATTTATTTCTGGAGAAATGCTAGTATTCTAACATAGAGACAAAAATAATAAATAGGTGACTATTAAACATTCCAAAATAAAGTTTTCAAAATGAACCAAGTAGATCAACCTTAAGAAAAGTGCAGAACGCTCAAAGTATTCTGAAATGTTTTGCATTTTTTCTTAAATGAATTCAATAGCTACGTCAAGGCAATGAAGAAAGAGTAATAATAAAAGGATTTGTTGCGTTCATGTTCATGTCACACTCAAGGGTCTGTGAAATTGTTTTGTATTGGAATCTAAAATGCTAGACTAATTCCTGGCATAGCTCAAAAATGAGGGCTTACTTATTCACATTCTTGGCTTTTAGCAAATATAACAAGAGCAACTTTGGAAACTGTCCGCAATAAAATTATTATTGCAAGGAAGAAAAAAAATCCTCAATTTAATTTTGGCTGTAATGTAAGACTTACATCTGTTTGGCATTGTCTGTCTACTAATAACAGCATATTATTACTTATGGAACAGAAGTTTATTTAGCAAAAGATAATCTCACAGAAGTTTGCCTTGCTTTTTTTTTAAATTTTTTTTTTATTATTTATTTATTTTTGTATGTGTATGAATGTACTGTCTGCATGCAGGTCTGTGCACCCGTGTCGTGCAATGCCGCGGAGGTCAGAAGAGGGTCTCGGATTCCCCTGGAACTGGAGTTCTCCTGGAATTGGAGTTTCAGACGGTTCTCAGCCGCCATGTGGGTGCTGGGGATCGAACCCGGGTCCTCTGCAAGAGCGTCGGTGCTCTTAACCGCTAGGCTATCTCTCCAGCCCCCATTTTAACAATTTCTTATGCAATTAAGTATTAAATAAATAAGCCAGTACTGTAGTAATGGATAAGGATCCCAATGGTATTTCTTATAATTCCTCAATAGTTTCCAAGACTGCCCCACAAGACAGTGACCTGGAATCTGAAGCAAACGTTAAACAGGATCTACTCTGTGCCAAGGAAGTACTAGATCCCAAGACAGGAAAACTGTACTTCCCTTTCCCTTAAAAAACAAAACAAAAACTTGTTTTAGGACACAGATGTTTAAAAAGCAATCAAGTATTTTGGTGTTTTTATTGTGGCAAAAACTGTCTTGTAGTCAGGAACGATAACAGAGTGGCCAATATGAAGAGAAGATTCAGGGAGCTGGTAGTGTGAATAGGAAAGGTGGGGTGAAGCAGTATCTTCCACAGGGTTCATCCAATGCTTTATTAAAACTCATGTTGGTATTTCATAAGCACTCTGGATCTGATCTTTATTTCTTACTGCCTCCATTAAAATTCTCTTCTCTGAAAAAAAAAAAANAACCCCAAAAACACAAACAAAAAACAAAAAAAAGCCCAAACGGCGCCACAGGGAAAACCGATGCTTTTCCAGACAGAGCATGACAAAGAAACCGCGAGAAAATAACGCATTACTAAATCTCTGTTAGTTCCTATACTATTTTCTATATTTAGTCTGTTAAAGAGAAGAGAAAGGTTTATTTATAATGGTACTCCTTGGGAACTCTCCTGCATGTTATCCGCTCCAATTCCCAAGCTTTTTTCATAGGAAGTCTAGCAGATGACATTACTGAAGGTCTGATTATCTAGGGTAACTACAGCCATTTAAGTAAACATTGTTGGCATGTAGGATTGGTAAGGTTCCCATATGGGCTGTCAGAGGCTGTGATTAAGTAAAAATAAAATTTGTGTAAACCAAGGAGGCAAAAGTAAGGTCAAATGATTTCTCACTTATCACCAATGAATCAATCCATAAATGACTACAAACTAGGCTGCTTCTCAGCACACCCATGTTGATGACATTTGCTCCCCTTCCATGTGAACCCGAAAGAGAAGTCCATTGGAGGAAGGCAATTAGGCAGCTTGGGCAACAGTGGTACCCAGAAATTCTCAGTTCCAGGGGTTGACAGAAACCTTGAGGAACCCTCATGGGTATTTTTCAAATAGAAATATTTTGAGGGGCTGGAGATGGCTTAGTGGTTAAGAGCACGGGCTGCTCTTGCAAAGACCCAGGTTCAAATCCTAATATTGTGGCTAACAAACATTCCAGGGGATCCAATGCTCTCTTCTGGCCTCTACTGGTACTGTACAACATGGGTATGCTTGCATACATGCAGACATAATACTCATACATATAAAATAAAAAATTTAAAAATAAAAAGCTTGTACCTTGAGCTCAACTCAACATTATTCCAAGATTCAGACAAACAAATGTCACATGTTTTTTCTCATTTGTGTATCCTAGATTTTATGTAACTGATAAAGTCACACACACACATGTGCATACACACACAAGCACAACAATTACATAGGTCATGAAGATGGAAGCAAGTCTCTCTGGGGGAACCAGTAGGAATTCGTTGTTGGGAGAGGAAGGAAAGAGGGGAAGGTGGGGGATAGATATGGTGAAAGTTGTATATTTGTAGAAGATGTTTTTATGAATTCTATCATTATGTACAACGAACAAGGAAATGCATATTAAAAATTAATTAATTAAAAAATAAACGATTAAATTTAGCTTTGCCAGAGGAGACAGAAAGAGCCAAGGATGGAGAAAGAAGAGGGTGGTGAGATGGAGAGCAAAGACCTTCAACAATAACAGGTTAATGAAGAGGTGGAAGAGCAAAAGAAGAATAACAAGTTAATAGAGAACAAAGACACATTTTGGAATCACTGCCTCCTAGCTATAAAGTTTATTGTGCTACCATTTCATCTAGACTCCTTTTTCAAAACCACCGCATACATACTGTACACATATTAACTTTCTCTTGTTCATCCAAAGGTACTGATTCTGAGTTTTACTGAGTATATTGATATTGTTATCATTTTCTCTATGATTAATTTCTTTTATTTTTTTTGTTTGAAAAAAGGGTAATCTTTATATGCAAGAGCTGACTTTATAATCATAGATCTAACTTCCCTACCAGGTAAGTATAAGAACAGATTTGGGGGGTTAGAGAGTTGGCTCACCAGTTAAGAGCAGAGGCTATGCCTTCTAGAGACACTGGGTTTGATTCTCAGCACCACGGGTGGCTGACAACCATGTGTAATTCCATTTCCAGGAGAACTGATCCCGTCTTCTGACCTCCTGGCTAATTGTATGACATGGGTGAACTTACATAATGTAGCAGGGAAATAGTCATACACATAAAATAAAATAAATAAAATATTTTCTTAAAAAAAGAAACTGCTTATGACTCTGTGAGATAAATTCCAGTCTGGTCTACATTGTAAAGCCCAAGAAATCTAGGGCTACAGGAGACCCTGTCTCAAAAACAACAAAAAAAAAAAAAAAAAAAAAAATATTGATTTTTAATGATACGTATGGTTAAGTTACAGTTTAGAATGTCATGAATATTGTTTAAATAAATTTATTTCTGGAGAAATGCTAGTATTCTAACATAGAGACAAAAATAATAAATAGGTGACTATTAAACATTCCAAAATAAAGTTTTCAAAATGAACCAAGTAGATCAACCTTAAGAAAAGTGCAGAACGCTCAAAGTATTCTGAAATGTTTTGCATTTTTTCTTAAATGAATTCAATAGCTACGTCAAGGCAATGAAGAAAGAGTAATAATAAAAGGATTTGTTGCGTTCATGTTCATGTCACACTCAAGGGTCTGTGAAATTGTTTTGTATTGGAATCTAAAATGCTAGACTAATTCCTGGCATAGCTCAAAAATGAGGGCTTACTTATTCACATTCTGGCTTTTAGCAAATATAACAAGAGCAACTTTGGAAACTGTCCGCAATAAATTATTATTTGCAAGGAAGAAAAAAAAATCCTCAATTTAATTTTGGCTGTAATGTAAGACTTAACATCTGTTTGGCATTGTCTGTCTACTAATAACAGCATATTATTACTTATGGAACAGAAGTTTATTAGCAAAAGATAATCTCACAGAATTTGCCTTGCTTTTTTTTTAAATTTTTTTTTATTATTATTTATTTTTGTATGTGTATGAATGTACTGTCTGCATGCAGGTCTGTGCACCCGTGTCGGGCAATGCCGCGGAGGTCAGAAGAGGTCTCGGATTCCCCTGGAACGGAGTTCTCCTGGAATTGGAGTTTCAGACGGTTCTCAGCCCCATGTGGGTGCTGGGGATCGAACCCGGGTCCTCCTGCAAGAGCGTCGGTGCTCTTAACCGCTAGGCTATCTGAGCAGTGTAGCAGAAAACTCCTTTCCTTGAAGGACAGGATTCTCAGTGACCATGCAATGAATACCTCTCATGTGGCTGACAGTTGTGACCAGGTCTTTTTACTCTGAGACCTTGGGGTCACTGCCCTAAGAAGTCTGCTCCTTCCTTTATTCTCAAGTTAAGAGGAACCCTCTTTTTGATCCCCAGAGTTGAAATGTGCTATATATTTACAACATAATATATTAAACTTGTTAATTCAATACTCAGTAGTCAATAATGATGAATGAGTAATTAATTGCAAGCAGCATGGGTTGTTTAAAAGGAACTTACATTCAGGAGCCCACCTAAAAGATGTGGTCACAGTGTTGTAAAGAAACCAGAAAAGGTTCACAGGCTTCCTGGAACTATGGCACTGCTAGGGAAAGAATATCACTAAACACAAGAAGGGCAGTCAAATGGCTGGGGCAACTTGAAAACAGGACAAATGTCAACTATAGTGGATGTTTTGGTTTTTCTGATGCTAATTTATTCCTTTTTCCATGCTTTTTGTTTACCAAGAACATACTTATTTATTTATTATTATTTTTTCTTTTTTTTATTGATGCTTTGTGTATTCTCATACATCATTTTCCAATCATGTTCAGCATATTCCCCTTCCCTTCCCCCCAACCACCCCCACCCCATCCCAGATCATGCATTCTGCCATAACTGTCCGCATCTTTCTCTCAGGTTTTTTTTTTTTTTCATTTCTTAGCAATAAGTAAGTGATAATTTATGAGTGCAAGCATCCTTCATGTAAAACCAACTTGCAAGCGGTTGTGCCCAAACCCTTACAGCCCCTTGGTCCCACCATCCAGCAGGGGGTGCTTGTATGTTCAATCAAGTTGATCAAATGAGTGTCCAGGCTATATTGCTGTAGTTTCACCATTAACCCCAATCGCAGCCCTTTCATTCTACCACACCCCCTCTTCCACAGATTGTTCCCTAGGCTTAGAAAAGGGGCACAGGTGGATGAGAAGCAAAACAGTCTACTTTTTCTGGAGCTGTTGTCTTGGACTCTGGTCAATTCTGGCTGTTTCTTTTCATGGGCTGACAATTTGTCCAAGAATAACCTTTCGATCCTACTAATGAAGCACAAGCAATTAGATATATAGGTATTTAAACAGTACTAATTGTATGGTAGGTTACTTTGGTATAGACACAGATGTTTGGATGGTATATTAATCCATGAATTACATTTTTTTTTCTGTTAAATATGACAGGGTCTTACTGTGGCTTATAACATCTCCTGACCATTAGAGGGTGTAAGCTTGTGGCATCAGCCATGGGTTATTCCTCCAGGGAGAGAGCCAATAGCCAATTAGATTTGGAATATACAGGCATATGGCTGCCTCTGCTGCATAGTATTTCCCAGCAGGTGAGGTGTAGCTGGTGCTGATGGAGGAGTCTTGCTTGACTCAAGGAGACCCATATTTGCTTTATTGGTTTAGTGGCCTTTGGAAACACTCTCTGGTATTCCAGAGGCCATCTGTACACTTGCATGTGTGGTCTCAATACATCTTTCCCATGTTAATATCAGGTCTTCGACAGCAGGGCCTTATCGCCTCTCTTCTTGCAGGTATCCCAGTTTAGAGTCAAGGAGCCTTTACCTTTTGTGGGGGCTTGGATCCCCCGGCCAACATCTCCTTGGTAGAATAATCCATTGCTGATATCAGAGCTCTCCTGTATTAATATACTTTGCTTAAGTGTATAGCTTAAGGAGACTTTAGTATTATATTTGGTTCTGAGTAGAGAATAATCCTTTTCACATTTCCTATGTCTATTAGTCAAGTAAAGCAGGCAGTTTTACCAGTTTTATAAGAGATTACCTCTATAATAGTTATCTCCAATTTACAGTTGGAGAATGACATCATCATCATATTTCTCCTTGTTCTATGGGGGGGAGGTAAGAAAGTCTCTCATATTAAAACCTTTGCAGCACCTAGAAGGTAAGTTTCGTTAGGACTCATTATAAATAGTTGTTACAAGTAGGATCCACAGAGCGGTTTGATGTTTGTAGCAATCTGAGGCTTTTCTTCCTTTCAATGATCAGATGGGCCAACTTTTCTGTTGGCATTTTCTGGTACATCCTACTCGATGCAAAACTTTCTTTTCTTTCTCAGCCATTAAGTGGGTGACATTTTGACCTGTTGGAACATACAAATCTTTTCCCATAGTTAGTTTTAAGATTTGAATTGCAAAGTTTTTGACAAAAAAGTTTCATATCTATCTGTATCCCCCCCATTTTTTTTTTAGGTTTTTGTTTTTTGACCCATGAGTCTCCAGAAGGCAGTTATATTATACATACCTATAGGGTGGGATCAAGGCACAGATTTCATCAAATTCACCCATGCTGTTTTGGGTGACTGTATGTGATTAACTTGGGAAGCAAACTTAATTTTTTCATTACATCATTTTATAGGTGAAAGAGAATGCTATGAGGTGATACCATACAACAGAAAAATTATAGAGAACATTTGTATGTGCCAATCCCAAAGTTATTGTTATACAGATTTTATGTAGAACAAACGTGGACAACAGCAATTTATATCTCCATTTAACTCAGATGCATTACCGTTTTTATCAGAGCCTGTAAACTAACGTTGTTGAATATACACATATTTACTTTTACTGAGTCCTAAAACACCATGTAACCTGTAGACAATGTCTGGGCAAAACTGGATACTTGTTGAACTCATGTCAATTAAATATGCATTAATCGAATATTCACCCGTGTCCCTCTCCTGCCCCTCCAGCCCTTCCTGATTCACCAATTCAGTCAGTTTTCTGATGCAGTCTTTCTGTTGCTGTTCTTTTACTATGCATCACTCTCCGTGAGAAATATTTATATCTGGGTTATTGGCACTAGAATCCACATATGAGGGACACCATTTGTCATTTGTTTTTCTGGGACTGTGTTACTTCACTTAACATAATGTCTTCCAGCTCCATCCATTTACCTGCAAAGTTCATGATGTTGTCCCTCTTTACTGCTGCATAGAACTCCATTGTATACATGTACCACATTTTCTCTATCCACTCGTCAGTTGAGGGGCACCTGGGCTGGTTCCAGCTTTTTGCTATTGTGAACAGAGCTGCAATAAACATAGCTGTGCATGTATCTTTGCAGTAAGTTGTGTCTTGTGGGTATATACCCAGGAGTGGTATGACTGGGTCAAATGGAAGGCTCATTTTGAGTCTTCTAAGGGTTCTCCACACTGCTTTCCATAGTGGCTGTACAAGTTTACATTCCCACCAGCAATGGATGAGTGTTCCCCTTTCCCCACAACCTCTCCAGCACTTGGTATCATTCGTGTTCCTGATCCTAGCCAGTCTTATTGGAGTAAGGTGATATCTCAGAGTGGTTTTAATTTGCATTTCCTTAATTATCAGAGATGTTGAACACTTCTTAAGATGTTTCTCGGCCATCTCTAACTCCTCCTCTGTGAAGTCTCTATTCAGATCTTTGCTCCATCTTTTGAATGATTCATTTGTTTTCTTTCTTCTTTGTTTTTTGAGTAGCTTGTATACTCTGGAAATTAATGCTTTGTCAGATGTATCTGCTGTGAAGGTTTCCTCCCACTCTGTGGGTCTTCTCCTCACTTCCTTTATTGCTTCCTTTGATGTACAGAAGCTTTTGAGTTTAATGAGGTCCCATTTGTCAATTGTCGATCTTATTTCTTGTGCAGCTGCTGTCTGATTTAGGAAGTCTTTTCCTACACCTATGTCTTGTAGTCTGCTGCCAAGCTTCTCTTCTATCACCTCCAGAGTTTGGGGTTTCACGTTGAGGTCTTTGGTCCATCTGGAGTTGACCTTTGTACAAGGTGAGAGGTAGGGGTTTAATTTCATTCTTCTACAAGTGGTGATCCAGTTTTGCCAGCACCACTTGCTGAAGATGCTGTCTTTCTTCCATTGTGTCTTCTTGGCCCCCTTGTCAAATATGAGGTGGCTGAAATTGTATGAGCTCAGGTTTGGATCTTCAGTTTTATTCCATTGGTCAACTGGTCTGTTTTTGTGCCAGTACCAGGCTGTCTTTATGACTATAGCCCTATAGTATAGTTTGATGTCTGGTATAGCGATCCCCCCTGTATTGCTCTTTTCACTCAGGGTTGCTTTGGCTATTCGGGGTCTTTTGTTTTTCCAAATGAAATTGAGGATTTTTTTTTCCAGGCCTGTGAAGAAACTCTTGGGGATTCTGATTGGGATCGCATTAAATCTGTACACTAGTTTGGGTAGGATGGACATTTTTACTATATTTATTTTCCCAATCCATGAGCATGGGAGGTTTGTCCATCTTCTGATGTCTTCCTCAATTTCCTTTTTCAGGGGTTTAAAATTTTTGTTGTAGAGATCCTTGGTGTCTTTGGTTAGGTTTGTTCCTAGGTATTTTATTGTTTTTGAGGCTATTGTGAGTGGGAAGGTCTCCTTGTAGTCCTTCTTCAGTTGCTTGTTGTTGGTGTAAAGAAAGGCTACTGATTTTTCTAGATTTATTTTGTATCCTGCCACTTTACCAAAGCTCTTAATCATTTCTAGGAGTTTTCTGGTGGAGTTCTTAGCATCCCTTAGGTAGACAATCATATCATCAGCAAAAAGGGATAGCTTGATTTCCTCTTTTCCAATTAGAACTCCTTTAATTTCCTTTTCTTGCCTTATTGCCCTAGCAAGGGTTTCCAGCACTATATTGAAGAGGAGTGGTGACAGGGGGCAGCCTTGCCGAGTTCCTACCTTTAAGGGGAATGCTTCTGTCATTTCCCCATTTAGGATGATATTGGCTGTGGGTTTCCTGTATATGGCTTTGATTACATTGAGGAATGATCCCTCCAGACCAATTCCCTCCAGGACTTTAAACATGAAAGGGTGCTGGATTTTGTCAAAGGCTTTCTCCGCATCAATTGAGATGATGGTGTGGTTTTTGTCCTTCAGTCCATTGATATGTTTGATGATGTTTATTGATTTTCGTATGTTGAACCATCCCTGCATGTCTGGTATGAATCCAACTTGGTCATGGTGGATGATTTTCTTGATGTGAGTCTGTATGCGATTTGCCAGAATCCTGTTTAGAATTTTGGCATCTGTGTTCATTAGGGAGATGGGTCTATAGTTCTCCTTTTTGGTTGTATCTTTCCCTGGTTTTGGTAGTAGCGTAATGCTGGCTTCATAGAAGGAATTTGGGAGAAGTCCCTCCATTTGTATCCTTCTAAACAATTTAAGTAGTAATGGTTGTAAGTCTTTACGAAATATTTTATAGAATTCTGCCGTGAATCCATCCGGGCCTGGGCATTTTTTGGTTGGGAGGCTACTTATTACATCTTCGATTTCTTCCTGTACTATTGGTCTGTTTAGGCTGTCGATCTCTTCTTGGTTGAGCTTTGGTGATTCCCAGGATTTCAGATATTCATCCATTTCTTCTAGGTTTTCAAACTTAGTAGAATATAAGTTTTTGAAGTAGTCCCGTATGATTGTCTGGATCTTTTCATTGTCTGTTGTGATATTTCCCCTTTCATCACAGATTCTATTGATTTGGAGTTGTTCCCTCTTTCTTTTGGTTAACTGGGCTAGAGGTCTGTCTATCTTGTTTATTCTCTCAAAGAACCAACTTTTGGATTCATTGATTTTTTGTATGGTTTTCTTTGTTTCTATTTCATTGATCTCTGCTCTGATTTTTGTTATTTCTTCTTGTCTGCTCCGTTTAGGGTTCATTTGTTGTTGTCTCTCAAGTATTTTTAGCTGCAGTGTTAGATCATTCACTTGTGCTCTTTCTGTTTTTTTAATGTGGGCACTTAGAGCTATAAACTTCCCTCTTAGGATTGCTTTAAGAGTGTCCCATAGATTTTGCTGTGTTGTTTTATCATTGTCATTCAGTTCCAGGAATGTTTTTATTTCTTTTTTTATTTCTTCCTTGACCCACTCATTATTCAGGAGAGTGTTGTTTAGTCTCCATGTGTTCCTGTAGGTTGTAGGGTTTATTCTGGTGTTGATATTGAGTTTTATTGCACTGTGGTCTGATAGAATGCATGAGATTATTTCAATCTTTTTATATTTGTTGAGTTTTTCCCTGTGTCCCAGTATATGGTCTATTTTGGAGAATGTTCCATGAGGTGCTGAGTAGAAAGTGTATTCTCTGGTGTTTGGGTGAAATATTCGGTAGATGTCTGTGAGGTCCATTTGGTGTATTGTGTCATTTAGTTCAGATGTCTCTCTGTTTATCCTTTGTCCTGTTGATCTGTCTAGAGGACTTAATGGGGTATTGAAGTCCCCTAGTATTAGTGTGCTGGGGTTAATCTGTGCCTTGAGATCCTGAAGAATTGTCTTTATAAAGTTTGGTGCACTGATGTTTGGTGCATATATATTTATGATTGTGAAATCTTCATCGTCAATTGTTCCTTTAATAAGGATGTAATGGCCCTCTTTGTCTCTTTTGATTTCTTTTGCTTTGAAGTCTATTTTGTCTGATATTAGAATAGCCACACCCGCTTTCTTTTTGGTACCATTTGCTTGGAATACTTTCTTCCAACCCTTCACCTTAAGTTGGTGCCTATCCTTGAAATTGAGATGGGTTTCTTGTAGACAGCATATAGATGGGTTTTGTTTCCTAATCCATTCTCCCAGTCTATGCCTTTTGATTGGGGAGTTTAGCCCATTAATATTTAAGGTTACAATTGAAAGATGGATGTTGCTTCCTTTCACTTTATTATCCATTTGGACTTCTAGCCTTTGATTTTGCTCCTATGGTTATGTTTTTGTTAGTTTCTTTTCCTAGGTGTTTGAGGATTGTTGCTCCTCTCTTCTGCCCTTTGAATTGCTTCAAGTATTTTATGAAGAGTTGGTTTTCCAGACATGTATTCCATCATCTTGTTTATGTCATGGAAGATTTTTCTCTCTCCTTCAAGTATTGTTGACATTTTTGCTGGGTAAAGTATTCTGGGTTGGCATCCATAGTCCTTTAACACTGGGAATGCTTTGCTCCATGTTCTTCTTGCTTTTATGCATTGTAGCTATCTCCTCCAGGTTTGGTAGAGCCTGGTACAGGATTATCCTGCGCCTTTCCCATGTTGTCCCTTCATCGTGTCCCTGGCATGTGGGTTTCCCTTTTGTGGTTCAAATCAGAAATGACTTTTCACTATGTTAGTGGATGGTTTTGCTTGCCGCCTTCTGATGCCTTTTTTTTCTTTCCTCCTCCTTGTTTAGGGAGTATTGACTACTCTGGGTTTCAGGCTTTCAATTTTGTTTATACATTGGATATTGGAAGCCTAAGTCAGTCTTCTCTTCCTGTTCTGAAGGTTCTCCAAAAGGAAGTCCAGTTGGATTCTCACCAATTCCTGTTGGCAGGACGCGGGGGTGGGGGGCTGTGCACCTGACCTAGCCTGTGCCCCGGTACCTGCCTGTGACTTTTGGTGTCCTGCCTGTGCCTCAGGAGCCAACCCACACAAAGCCACCGCGGGACAAGAGCAGATGTAAACCCGACCCTCTGTTCACTCTGCAAAGGCAAAGCGTGGTCCCTCCAAGACGGGGCCCCCCAAAAGAGGGCTCAGAGTCAAGACCCTCTTCCAGCCACCCCTAAGACAATTCACCCCCAGAAGTACCTGCCTGTGACTTATCTCCTTTTTCCATGCTTAAATGCCACAGACTCCCTGTTTATTATCTCTCCAAATTACTACAATGAAATCTTATCACAGAAGCTGATAATATTAAGGGCTTTTAGGAGGTGATTAGGTTATGAGGGTAGAGGCCATGAATGGAATTAGCAGCCTTTACAAGAATCTCCAGGAAGACCCTTCATTTTATCTCCAAAGTAAGCACACAGAGAAGGACACTGTCTGTTAGGGTGATCCATCACCAGAACCTGACTGTGATGCCACCTGATCTTGGATTTCTCAATTCTAACCCTGTGAAGAATAAATATTTTCTTTGTAAGCTGTATAGTTTACAGTATTTTATTGTACACTGCCAAAGTACTAATGCAGCTCTGCTTAAAATGTGTATTCTACTCTTCCCTAAAGAAACAATGAATATAGCACTAAATCTCTATTATGTTGTTGCTGTTGTTGTTTTGACAGGGTCTCCCTAGCCCTCTGTGGCCTGGAACTCACTATGGAGACCAGGATGGACTCTACCTCCCAGAGATCTGCATGCCTCTACCTTCTGAGTGCTGGGATTAAAGGTATGCACCACCACACTTGGTGAGAAACTTCCTTTATTTCTATCATGATACAATATTGATTACAGACCAACATAAGAGATTAATCTGGAAATCAATCATTTATATTATATCCTAAATAAGACAGAAAGAAAGCAAGAGGGGGGACTATATGTGTATGCATGGAATTAGAGTAGTAAAGAAGATATTAATGTTGGGTGTGGTGGCACATGCTTTTAATTCTAGCACTCAGGAGGCAGAGGTAGGTGGATCTCTGTGAGTTCAAGGCCAGCCAGCTCTACAGAGTGAGATCCAGGCCAACTGGAGCTATAGGGAGACCCTGTCTCAAAAAGACAACCCCCCCAAAAAAACCCGAAAACAAGACATTGATGATATTACAGACTTTTGTTTCTGTAATTATCATGAGGTCATAGCTGGCACTGATAG
Organism: Rhizomys pruinosus; assembly: GCA_009823505.1. Lineage (NCBI taxonomy): Eukaryota > Metazoa > Chordata > Mammalia > Rodentia > Spalacidae > Rhizomys > Rhizomys pruinosus. The sequence continues at coordinate 1,787,090 of VZQC01014462.1, forward strand.
CTCCCTTCTCTACTGTCCTGTCTATGCACCCTCTGCCTTTCTTTAGTAATGCCTCAGCTCATTCAGTATTCTTTGTTCAGTGAAGTTACCCTGATCTTCATAAGAGATCTGCCTATGTGGCTGTTCTAAACTCTTCTATAGAGGAAGCAGCCTCTGTACCAGGGAGATACAGCTTTTTGCTACAATTGTACAAGGAATCTGACACCTATTTTCTAGGAAAAAATAATGCAGCAAGCACAACAATTCTATTTTGGTGATTCATCCAATGTCAAGAACTACCTTTAATGGCCAGGAGTACCTTTTGTGGACCCCCTTGTGGATACACCCCAACATTAGATTCTTTTTTTTTTTTTTTTTTTTGGTCTTTTCAAGATAGGGTCTCCCTGTAGCTCCAGCTGTCCCAGAACTCACTCTGTAGACCAGGCTGGCCTTGAACTCACAAAGATCTGCTTGCCTCTGCCTCCTGAGTGCTAACATTAAAGGCACATACTACCACATCTGGCTAACATTAGATTCTAATACCTCCAAACCAGTACAGTCTAGGGGCAATGGGATCTAGAACAGAGATTTGGTAAGTGGGTCATCAAATCCATGCTTTCTGACCCTCAGAAAAAGGACACAAAATATTAGTCATTGGTTCAATAGTCAATTTATAGGACAGATGCCAATCTCTCAAGTTTTTCTGATAATTGCAGAAAGGTGTCAATAAACCTTTCATCTTTCCATAAGACCACAGACTTCAGGTACAATAAATACAAGCTTTAGTAAGCCCACAGCAGGGGACCGTTGACATGAGCAAGGTGAACAAGGAGATGGACATGAAACACAGATCCCTGCCTATTCCAGAAGAAAAGTTAAGTATGTTCAAACTATCATGATCATGATATGGTGGGAAGATTCCCCTAGGTGGTATCAGTCATTTCTAGTAAGCTGGCCACCTGACCCAGCCATACCACTCCTGGGCATGTACCCACAAGACTCATCTTACTGCAGAGATACATGCACAGCCATGTTTATTTCAGCTCTCTTCACAATAGCAAGGAGCTGGAACCAACCCAAGTGCCCCTCAACTGTTGAGTGGATAGAGAAAATGTGGTACATCTACACAATGGAGTTCTATGCATCAGTAAAGAAAGATGACATTGAGCCGGGCATGGTGGCACAAGCCTTTAATCCTAGCACTTGGGAGGCAGAGGCAGGCAGATCTTTTTGAGTTCAAGGCCCACCTGGTCTACAGAGTGAGTTCCAGGTCAGCTGGGGCTACAGGGAGACCCTGTCTTGAAAACCAAAAAAAAAAAGAAACATGACATCATGAGCTTTGCAGGTAAATGGCTGGAGCTAGAAGATATCATGCTGAGTGAAATAACACAGTCTCAGAAAAACAAATGACGAATGGTATCTCTCATCTGTGGATGCTAGCACCAATTACCTAATTGTATGGCAAACTGAGCAACATCAATGTGATCTGAAAACAACTGTGTTCTTATATTGTGAATCCCTTAAAAAATACAAAAACAAAGAAGAAAACAAATGACCTACTCAAAAGATGGAGTAAAGAGCTGAACAGAGACTTCACCAGTGAGGAAGGAGAGATGGCTAAGAAACATCTCAAAAAAGCCAGGAGTGGTGGCGCATGCCTTTAATCCTAGCACTTGGGAGGCAGAGGCAGGTGGATCTTTGTGAGTTCAAGGCCAGCCTGGTCTACAGAGCAAGTTCCAGGACAGCTGGGGACACAGGAAGACCCTGTCTTAAAAAGACAAAAAACCACCACCAACAACAAAAAAAACCCCAAAAAGTATTCAACATCATTAATACTTAAGGAAATGCAAATTAAAATCACTCTCAGATATCATCTCACCCTGATATCACTGGCTAAGATCAAGAACACAAAAGACATCAAATGCTTGAGAGGTTGTGGGGAAAGGCAAACACTCATCCACTGCTGGTGGGAATGTAAACTTGTAAAACCATTATGGAAAGCTCATTTTGAGCTTAAAGACTCAAAATGAGTCTTTAAAAGACTCAAAATGAGCCTACCACCTGACCCAGTCATACCACTCCTGGGTATATACCCACAAGACTCATCCTACCACAAAGATATATGCACATCCATGTTTATTGCAGCTCTCTTCACAATAGCAAAGAGTTGGAGCCAACCCAAATGCCCCTCAACTGAGGAGTGGATGAAAAAATGTGGTACATCTACAAAATGGAGTACTATTCCATGGTAAATAAAGATGATATCAAGAACTTTGTAGGTAAATGGATGGAACTTGAAGACATTATGCTAAGTGAAGTAACACAGTTCCAGAAAAGCAAGTGGCATGGTCTCCCTCATTTGTGGATGCTAACACCAAATCCCCAGATGAAAGGCAAGCTGAACAACATTATTGTTATATTTCTGTTTATCTGAAAGCAACTATGTTGTTATAACATAAATCTCTTAATGGGCTCTAGAATCAATCCATCACTTTATTTCAGACTCTGTATTTACTATATATGAGTGGAAAGTATGTATTCATATTTTAGAGTAATATAAAATTAAAGGAGGAAAATGTGAATTCCTAAACATAAAAAAAGACTGAGAGAAAGATGCAGGACAGTTATGGCAGAATGCATGATCTGGGGTGGGGTGGGGGAAAGGGAAAGCGGAATATGTCTAAACTGAACTGAGAAATTATGTCTTAAATACACAAAACATCAATAAAAACATATAAAATAAATAAACTTTGCTCATGACACATATTTTTAAATCCTGAAAAGTTCATCAAAATAACTTGTACTCAATCTCTTTGTCATGAAAACAACTCTTGTAACTCTACCCTATAGAACATTGTTTCTTCCACATTTACATAATTAGGGGTGCTTCTGCATCAGTGAAGCTGAGTCCTGTTGGCTTCCTCTCTGTAGTAAGGTTCCTGCCTCCCATGTCACCAGCCTCTAGGCCCTAGGTATGGCAGTCCAGGGCCACAAGGAAGGAAGTGGGAGGGAGTAGAGTGGTCCCCAAGACAGTGGTAAACCTAAACAGATCTGAAAAAGAAAGACCTGGGAGTTGTGTCAGCAAACAAAACTCACTTATTGCAAGGGTTTAAGCACTTATATACTTTTGTTGGGCTCTTTGATGAGGAGGTGGGCAGGACAGAGGAGAAGCACCATAGCCCCTCCTCCCCCCAGATAAGCTTATGGCTTGTGCCACTTGCTTCCAGAAGACAGGGCGGACATGCGTCAGGAGGGATAAGGCTTGGGAATGCTACTCTTCAAGTTACACTCCCCTGGTGGTTGGACTGCACATGCCTGATGTCTAATATGACGCGTGGGAGCGGCTCTCATCTCCTGCAGACCGTCTATGTTTTGGGGGTGAAATCTACTAAAAAGTCATCTGGGAAAGAAGCCGACTCTCTTATACTCAGCCATAATGGATTCATCCAGCCCAACAGAGTCCCTCCAGATATTTCTTTGCCAAACAAAGTGGACAATGAAATGTACCCTTTGGGGGAATTATAACCCAGGCAAGTTGTTACCCTTTCCAGGGTTATTCAGAGCTCTAGACCTACAAAGGTCACAACAATCTACTTTTGTCATTGATGGCAGTGTAGCACATTTAAACCTAGGATTAAATGATGGATCATATAGAAACTATAATCAAACCACTGGTATTCAGTGAAGCAAAGCTAGTGATGTGAGAGAGATGTCCTGGGCATAGGATACTGTACACCTGTACTGTCAAGCCAGGGCTTGTAGCCCAACGTACTCTTTACTGGACATGAAAAGCAAAATAAAAAGAAGGAAGGAAAGAAGAAAGAAAGGATAGCATTTTTCCAGCTTAATAGAAGATGACAATTTCCAGGCCTATGTTGATTTCCCCAAACATGTAGTACCAGATGCAGTAAATATATTACATTCATGCAGTTGGCTTCAAAGTAAAACACACCCAGCACTAAACCCCAGCCCTGAGCAGTGATGCCACAGGCTAATTATGTCTACTTTTCATGAGCTTCAGATTGATAAAAACCATGTTCTTCCTTCCTGCCTCTGATACTTAGGTATCACTTCTCACAGATATTTTCCAACTTTTTTTTTTTCTGATGTGCTAATCAACAGAGGAGAACTCTCGCAAGTATTTTCATGTGTAAGCTGCCTCCTCCCAAGCTTGTAATTGGTCCCCTAGAGCACTCAGTGTGATCTGACTTTTGAAAGAGGCCTGGAAGCTGTAAAATCTGATAGAGAGTAGCCAGAGAAGAGCAGGTTTCCTCTTGAAAGGTGATAACCTCAGGTAAGGTCAGCGAAAGGGCTTCAAGCACAAAAGAGACCAGCTGTTGGGGGCATCTGTGCCATTTGACAATCTTATTATCCAATATTCTCCCCATGCTTTTGTCCTATTATTTAAGTTATATCACATTTCCATTATTCAATCACATACATGATTTAATAAGATTTTACTCACCATATTTATATTCAAATCATTTCATTGAAGCCAAAGATAGCTCAAAGCCAATAAATATTATTGGTGACAGAAAACTAAGATTTACTGAATGGAAAATGCTTCCTCTACTCTCCAGACAAGTTTTATAAAGACATCTAGACAGTGGACATTGATATAGTCTTTACTATTCAGTCATTTATGCAACAAGAGAACTATTTTATGTGATGGAAGAATACAGAGCATAAAGTCATTGAAAAATTAGGTTTAAAGATAAAATTTCAAGTTAAATAACCATATTATAATGACAGTTGGTGACTCTAGGGCATGATTTGCTGGGCTATTAATATATGCCTTGTGCCATTGAAGACACCCAAGGCGTGCATTAATAGACACTAAAACATACCCTGTCATGCTTTTATACTAAATTAATTAAGCAATAACATGACCTGTATAAAGGACTTTCTTGGTCTTGCAATCACCAAATGGAAGACATAAAGATATTACAGATGCCTTGGCCAAACAATTGTTAGTTTGAATAATTAGACTGAAAAAAATATCGTTATAAAGAGATGTTTTGTTCCACATTTTTATCCCAAAGTTAATTTAATTTAGGATATAGAGATTAATTTTTCACACATTCTTTTCCAAGCTTATAACTATGAATGGATACTTGATGAAAGCTGCTTAATATGTTTTCACTTGGATATCAGTGAGTAACAAAGGTAGGTAATCAACAGAAGTAAATTCAAAATCTTCATGCACTTTCTCTGGGAATCAAGTTGATACAGTGAGCTGAGTTTTCCCACCACACCTACAGACTTTCTCCATTAGTTCTGATGTTTACCTGATTCCTTTAATTCTGATCTTTTCTAAAGTGAGCTTCAAAAATCACTGCTAGTGAAAAAAAACCCTCAAAACCTTTTAAATGAGAATTGCTTTGTAAATATAGGTGCCACACTACCCATGAGAAGATATGAAATTGTATATCAGAAAATGGATTTAACATATATTACAGAATATTCAATTCAGATTTTCTCTCATTTGAACCAAGATGAACATATTTTATGTAATTAGTATAATGTGTTTATTACATAAGTTAAGAAAAATGCCTTAAACCAGGTGTATTAAGCAGAAAACTAAAGAAGATTATTTTATAGTAAAAATAAAAAATGTTGGAGCAAAAAGATATTATGAATTAGGTTTAAGGATACGTCACAGACTGGAAAAGGTTATTTGCAATTCAACTGCCTTGAGCTAGTATTTATAATATATAAAATACCTATAAATCAATAGGAAGAATCCAATACAAAATTAGAAACTGCATGGAAAAGTGATTTATAGAGGACAAAACTGAAATATGCCGATAGTCTTCTGAAGAGTGGCTCATGCTCACTGATTCTCCAAATGAATTAAAATAAGAAAATAACATTTCATATTGACTTGATTGGAGAAAACTGAAAGTGTCTGATTGATGGTGGCATACTTCTAAGATAAACTTGAAAATTCTTATTGAATTAAAGAGGCATAATCCATAACAGTAAGCAATTCCACATCTAAATATAGCCAAGGTTCAAAATCTGACTCAAGTACACAATGGATCATGTAAGGAGAACCACCTGAGCACAAATTCTAAGTGAGGAGTGAGAAAGAGCATGACTGTGTATGGTGAATAAACTGCTGCTTACTAGGGGAATAGCTAAAATGCATCAGCAAAGGTCAGTGTACTTATGTGAAGATCCATGGAACCTGACAAGATCAGCATGCTCATCAGTAGATAATCTGTGGGAAGGCTCTGGATCTCATTCTTTAATTGATTTCACAATTATTTATGGAGCGTTAAAGCTGATACTCTTAAATGAGGAGATCTAGAATTGCCTAGGACAAAAGCCTCTGGACATGCCTTTCAGGTTAGCTAAGGAAGGAAGACCTACCTGGACTATTAATGGCACCCCTCCATGAGCTGTGATCTTGGCCTGAAGGAAATGAAGGTGAACTAAGCACTAGCATTCATCACTCTCTGCTTTCTTGACTGTGGATACAATGTGACCAACAGGTTCACAGTCCTGCTGCCATGAACTCCTCACCATGATGGACTGCACCTCCAGAACTGTGAGCTGAAATATATTCTCCTTCCCATAAGCTGCTTCTTATCAGTTATTTTGTCACATCAAGAAAAGCAATTAGTGTATGGACTATATACCATGTTCCTAGAAATAATCTAGTTGATAAAATCCAAACAGACAAAATCTTTGCTTTCAAGGAACTTACAGAATAGAAAAGGAAGAAGATTTGATTAACATACACATAAAATTAAAAGATTATAGGCCAGTGTGGTGGCACATGCCTTTAATCCTAGCACTTGGGAGACAGAGGCAGGCGGATCTTTGTGAATTCAAGGCCAGCCTGGTCTACAGAGTGAGTTCCAGGACAGCTGGGGCTACAGGGAGACCCCGTCTCAAAAAGATCGAAAGAAAAAAAAAAGATTATATGTACATGCATAAGACAGATGTGTAGGACAAGAAACCCAGGGTACCCATGCATGTGGGGAGGAGGTGGGAGAAGGATGAAATATTTAAGAGTAGTCAAGATAGTCTCACTGAGAAGACTTCCTGGCAAAGACAACTAAGTAAAGAGGCAGGTTGCACGGGTAGAGAGAAGAGAATTCAAGGCCAGCCTGCTGCTAGGTTTACTTTTGTTTTAGATTATCTTGAGCATCTTAGAAGAAATAATGGCTTTAATGTTCTAGAGCATAGAGAGCAGAGCACATGCATGAAACCAGTCAGGAAGAAGCTGGAATAATCCACCCAAAGGTGACACTGCCTCTGGCCAAAGCAAAGACCTGCAGACACATTTTTAAGCAGATAGCTACTAGAACTATGCCCTGAGCAACCCAAAAAAGGGAAGAACGGTTTTCAGAGTTGGGCTTGATGAGTAACTGTGCATTTGAAAAGAAGGAAAACAAGTTCAGTATTGGATAAAATAGGGGAAAACAGTTTAAAATCACACCAACAAGAGGAGTTAGCAAGGGAGTAATACATCTAAGAATACGTGTCATCTGGAAGTAAAAGAAGGTCTGTCAGAATAGAGGGATAAGTTCTGTCAAAAGCTACTGTGGTCAGGTAGAGACTTGGATTCATCAGCTGGAGGTCAACAAGAGCATGTCTGATTAACAAGTCAGGCAAAGGCTTGACTGGACTGTTTGAGAGGGTGGAAGATCCTCAGGCTAACTAATTCAGAAATTACTTTTTAGTAGGGTTGTTTGTTTGTTTTTTAGACAGAAGCAGAGAAATGGAGTAATAGCTAAAGTACATGTAGGGGCCATTTGCAGGTGATGTCCGCTAACTGAAAGGGGGTCAAGGGAAGAAATTTATAAAGAGGAAGTGGTTTGTCCATATATTGATGGAGCGGCTGCATCAGCAGGAGAGACCCAACTGGCGTCAGTCAGGAGCAAAGGTCTTTCTCTTATGACACATATAATCATGGAAGACAATATATAGGTGCATATTCTTGGAAGAAAGGGGGGAGAAGGGACAGAATTTATTAAAGTTCACATTTGACTTGCTTTGATTTTAATTTTTCTTAGATAAACAAGAAATAAGTTCTAAGATGGGACTCAAAGTAGAGGAAGTGTTAGAGATTTGAGGTTGGAGGAAATTACATGCATTATTTATCTAGGCTGTGAGATGAGGGAACACCAAATAGAAAAAGAGTAAGAGTGTAAGTCCTTATGATGAAGTTCAGTTGGTAATGAGTTTGAAGTGAAACCACATCACTTGGTTGGGTATTGCTCTTTAGTTATGCTCAAGTATAGAGATGCAGCCTTATGTATGTAGCTTGTAAGGGATTAGGTGAAACAACACAAGAAAGAGAATGGTGGGTATTTACAAGGAAAAAGCTAAGAAGATTGGAATATGGGGGGAACGGGAGAAAGATGCTGGGAAGGAAAGTGAGAGAGGGAAAGGGGAAGGAAGAGGAAGAGAGAAGTAGGAAGTTGTGGGTTATCCATCAAAAAGTGGAAGATTGGAACGTACGGATGGGAAATCAGTTGTTTGCAATAACTTGGTGAAGATGCTGACTGTACGCAGGTGGAATACAAAGTAGTGACAATGACTTCCCCAAGAACAGCACAGGGGAAGGGAGGAGCTAGAGAAGCATTTGCTTCCTTTTATATTCAGCACTGGGAAGGGAGAAGCCCTCCAGCCAGTCAACCTTTTTGTTCTGGGGTTCCCAGTTCACAATGTCTCCTCCCTTCCATGGAGGTAGCAAAGTGGGAACAATGAAGAGTATGGAGTCCTACTCAGAAACAATGGATGACAATGAAGAGTATGCGGTCCCACTCAGAAACAATGGATGGCAACACTTAAAATGCCAGAGAAGCTGGGCATGGTGATGCAGACCTTTACTCCCAGCACCAGGGAGGCAAAGGCAGGCAGATCTCTGTGAGATGGAGGCCAGCCTGCTCTACATAACAAGTTCCGGGCCAGCTGGGGCTACAGAGAGACCATGTCTCAAAAAACAAACAAAAACCAGAGAATAAAAAGCCAAGCACTGCCTTCGTTTACACTTTTGTTGCCTGACTCTCTCCTTCCACTCTGAAACTCTGGAAGACAGCTTTCACCACACACTGCTAGCATATTAATTAGAAAAGATTTCTAAAATTGGACTGGATTTTAAAAATTGTCCTCTTATCTGTGACTTTACAAACATACATATACTAAAGTGAACATAAAGAAAATTTTGGAATTTATATATTTGGAAGTGACAACTGCTTCATCTTTTGAAGAAACAATATTTTATTTGAGGAGCTTCGAGCATGACTTTTTTTTTCTTTCTTTTTTTTTTTTTTTTGAAACTATACAGCAATAAAATTTTATTCCTGCCAATTAATTCTCATTCTTTTCTGTGAAGATGTTAAGTACCTTGAAGCTTTTAGAATTAGGACCATAGTCCTGTCTGATATGCCTATTATATTGGTACACAGCTTTAACCTTTCAATGTGAACTTCTACAGGCATAGACAGGCTGGGTGTTGGGTTTCTATTTAGTGCTAAACCAAGTTCATTGAAGAAGAACATTTTGTTCAAAGTCAGAAGGGCTCCATCAGTGCAAGATTTCAGCACTGTCTACAAATCAATAAACATTTGGTTTGTTGTAACATATTGTGGATCACAGCTGCCACAACCACCTGGGTCAGCTCAAACTTCATCTAGTTCCATCTTTAATGGAACCTGAGTCACAGAAGGCCCACATAGTAATGGCGTGTACAAAGTGACTATAGAAACAGGAACTATACTTAGTATGGTCAGTTCTTAAAAATACAAAGTTAAAGACTGAAAATGAGCTTACCACCTGACCCAGCCATACCACTTCTGGGTATATATCCACCAGACTCTTCCTACAGCAGAGAAACATGTACAGCCATGTTTATTGCAGCTCTCTTCACAATAGCAAAGCGCTGGAACAAACCCAAGTGCCTCTCAACCAATCAGTGGATAGAGAAAATGTGGTACATCTACATAATGGAGTTCGCTGCAGCAGTAAAGAAAGATGACATTAATAAATTTGCAGGTAAATGGATGGAACTAGAAGATTTTATGTTAAGTGAAGTAACACAGTCCCAGAAAAACAAAAGATAAATGGTATCCCTCATCTGCGGATGCTAGCACCAAGTACCTAGTTGTAAGGCAAACTGAGCAACATTAATGTTATAGTCCTTGTGATCTGAAAACAACTGTGCTCTTATATTATGAATCCCTAGACAGGTTCTAGAACTAACCTACCATTTATTTTTAGACTTTGGATTTTTGATGTATGATGGTGGGTATGTATGCATCTTTTAGAGTAATGTAAAATTAAAATGGAAAAATGCAAATCAAGAAATTTGTTATGGAAATAACATACAGTTTGTTTTCAAAGATACAATTTTAATATAGGTGCAATCTATCAGGCTGGTGTAACTTAGCCTTTCTGGGTGCTTAAAGACCATACTTAATGTCCATACCAATTTGGCCAAGGGACCTAAGGGATAACTTTGTTCCTTGCCCTCAGAGGTCAACCAATTCTTAGGGGACTATGCATGGGGGCATCTCTTGAAATGTCCTGCAAATGCGGGTCACCAGTCTTCCTGTGCAGGGAGGTCTTGGAGATCCACTAATGGGACTTCAGCCAGTGTCCAGTCTATAAAGAGGAAAGTCTGCTTATGTTTCAAAAAGGGAAGCCTGGTCTAGCAAGATCTGATTTTGTCCTCGAGTGGATGGAACTGGTAAATGAAAAGCTGAAAGGAGCCAGGGGCTCCCACCCTCCTGCCCCCCAAAAAATAAAAACCCCGAGAGACCCCTAAGGACCAGATCCTCAACTAAGAAATATAAACCTTGGTTAATCTGGGCTAACTGTGTGGACTTAAGCATCCAAAAGGAAAATAAAAGCAGGAATAAATAATCAATAAGGCCTGAGAAATTGTACTTCAGATATGAAACTTGAGATCTTAGTAAAAAGAAAAAAAGAAAGCAATGTTATTTGGCCTATCTTCAATTCTTACTGGCAAGTGCATCTACTGTGGCTGCCACTGCTTTTGGCATTCTTCAAATACATGAGACACAGCTTTTTAACCCTCCAATACAAACTGAAGACTCATGTCTCTCCAAGAATCCTCCAAACCTTCAATGCCAGATAAGGACTACTGAGATAACCAGCTTGTGGACTGAGCAGCTATGGGAATTTCAGCCTTGTCAGAGTATAGACTGACATTGTTGGACTACCTGGGCTGTATCATGGAGGCCAGTACAGGAAGATCAAGACAGGACATGTGCTTACTGGACCTCATTTGGGGGACCATGGGAAGGAAAGACCCCAATGTGAACAAGGGCAAGATTGATAGTTGTCTGGGCTTGCTGAGGAAATCTTCAAACACTTCCTTAAGGAAAACATGACATCTTTTAGAAAAAATTCCTCCTATTCAGGTGATATGTATGTATGTGTGTGTGTGTGTGTGTGTGTGTGTGTGTGTGTGTGTGTATTGAAGTAATACAAGTTGGAGAGAACAACAACAACAAAAGAACTGGAAAAAAAAACTCTGGAAAGACTCAGAAAAAAATGCAGGACATGTATGGCAGAGTGCAGGAACTCAGGTGGGGTGGGGGGCATGGAAAGGGATGTGACTCTAAATTAGACTGAGAAATGATGTGTGATGTATGAAAAAAGTTTAATAACAATAAAAAATAAATTAAAAGAATACAAGAGTTTAAAAGGACATTTGAGAATAAAAAATCTAAACACAATTTATATTTTACACAGATTAAATGTAAATGAAGGAAGAAAAATAATGAAATGCTCCACATTGTTTTTGTTTTGCTTTGGTATATGTGAGGTTGTCTGGCTGTGCTGGATCGATTTAGTTCTCAACACACCTGGGTAGACTGAGCCTCAGTTGGGGAATTGCCTCTATTGGCCATGTCTAGGGGATATTTTCTTGGTTGTTGGGTGATGTGGAAGGCCCACCCATGGTGGGCCATGCCCCAGGGGAGGTTGTTCTATACTGTATAAAAAAGCAGGCTGAGGTTAAGAGCACCTACTGCTCTTGCAGAGGACCCGGGTTCAGTTCCCAACAGCCACATTTGGCAGCTAAGAACCATCTTCAACTCCAGTTCCACGGAAATCTGATGCTCTCTTCTGACCTCCATGGCATTGCACAACATAGGTGCACCAACCTACATGCAGACAATACACTCATACACATAAAAATAATAAATAAATAAAATAAAATTTTAAAAAGCAGGCTGAGCACAGGCCAGGAGAGAAAACCAGTAAGCAGTGTTCCTCCATTGCCTGTGCTTCAGATCCTGCTTCCCAGTTCCTGCCCTTAGTTCCTACCTTGGGCTCCCTAACTGATGAGCTTTGACCTGGAGATGAACCCTTTCCTCCTCAAGTTAGTTTCAGTCAGAGTGTTTTTGTTACAGCAACTGAAGGCAAACTAGAACACTGGTCAATGAGCCCCAGTGATCACCTGTCTCTACCTCTATAACAGTAGGATTACAAACTTTTTTTTCTTTTTGACATGGCTTCTGGGGATTGAACTCAGGTCCTCGTGCTTCCATGACGAACACTTTACCAAACGAGCCCAAAATGTTAGTTTTAATACATAAACTATGGACTAGCAAGTGAAATAATCACTTCCCCAGTATTCAAAGATTAGAAATGTACAAATATTCAGGTACCTACACAAACTCCATTGGTTGGAATCTCAGAGACTTATAAAGTAGATAGTATTTGCCTCCGAGGAAATGCCTAAGGCTATCCACTACCCCCCAACCCAAGACTTCAAATTGTGTTAGAAGGGGGAACTACATCCCATGACGAAATGTGATTATAGAATCACTCATCTAAGAATTTAATCATCACACAAACAGCATAGAATATAGCAGAGAAAAATTTTAAGTATAAAAATACGTTCTTCTAGCCGGGCATGGCGGCACATGCCTTTAATCTCAATAGGCAGATCTGTGTGAGATAGAGATCTCTGTAGTGAGTGCCAGACCAGCTGGGGCTATAGGAAGACCCTGCCTCAAAAAAAGAAAAAACAAAAATAATTCTGACTAAAACCTTAAAACATGCTTTATGGTGTTATTACTGTCCTGGTAATCCTAAATACTATGAATTATTCAATCTCCGAGGATAAGAGTGTGCCCTGATTCTGAATAATAGTCTTTGTTTTTATGAAAAATACTCCAGATGTGGAGAGATGATGTCTTAAAACATTATTGTAACAGACCATTATGGTTATAAAATGGTTTTGGTAACTGACCAAAACCGACCTATGCATGTTCCATAACTGTGTTTGTCATGGTAGATAATGAATTTTTTTTTTTTTTTTTTTTNAAAATTTTAGTTAGGAAAAAAAAAATTTTATATACTTCAGTTCTAAAAAGCCAGAACATAAAGGCGGCACATACCTTTAATGAATCTCCAGTCAATAGGCTATCTGAAGTGTGAGACTACAGTGAGATGCGTTCTGATATTAGTTGACAGACCAGCTGGGCGAAGTAGGAAAACGGCCTGCCTCAAAAAAGAGAAAAACGAAAAAGAATTCTGACTAAAACCTTAAAACATGCTTTATGGTGTTATTACTGTCCTGGTAATCCTAAATACTATGAATTATTCAATCTCCGAGGATAAGAGTGTGCCCTGATTCTGAATAATAGTCTTTGTTTTTATGAAAAATACTCCAGATGTGGAGAGATGATGTCTTAAAACATTATTGTAACAGACCATTATGGTTATAAAATGGTTTTGGTAACTGACCAAAACCGACCTATGCATGTTCCATAACTGTGTTTTGTCATGGTAGAAATAATGAATTTTTTTTTTTTTTTTTTTTCGAGACAGGGTCTCCACTGTAGCCCCAGCTGTCCTGAACTCACTCCACAGAACCAGGCGGGCCTTGACTCACAAAGATTCCGCCGGCTTCTGCATCCCAAGTGCTAGGATTAAAGGCATGGGTGCCAATAAAACCGCTGATAATGAATTTTTTAAGAGAAAGGAAGGTAAGAATTGGGAACACTTCTCCTAAGTGTCCGTTGTAAGGGATCCACAAAAAGCAAGTTTATTATGGTTTAATTTTATTTTTTTTTCCTGGAGCGTTGCTCTGTAGACCAGGCTGGCCTTGAACTTACAGAGATCTGCCTGCCGATGCCTTCCAACAGCTGGGATTAAAGGCGTGCACCACCACACCGGGCTGAATTTTCTGTTTATAAAGATATTAGGAAAAGATAACAATAAAAGTGGCTGTGCTATATGTTCCATAAACTCCGTGATTTGTCAGAGCTCTGTGGTTTTAGATACTTTTGAGTCCTTTCAACAAAGAGGTTATTATAGTCAGGGAAGGCAATATTGGAGAGGAAGAATCCTACTGACATTTCCATCAGTCAGGAAATTCAGCCTACCAGTGTTCAAGCACCTGCCCTTTTCAAAGGCCTAAGCTATAGGGCCCTTATATTTTTATGCCATTTAAAGTGAGGACAGGTGTGCTTATATGATACTTCTAAGCCAATTGACTGTTGGAATATTGCTCATTTCACAATGTAATACTAACTGCATTTTTGCCAATTAGTTCATGTTATTCTAACTTGGTTATTTGATGAGTGAAATTCTATAGAATTAAATTAGTTCTCTTACACCTTCATTATGATGTGTGAATTTTATTAGCATTATTCCACAGTCTTTGTGATTAATGATTATGTTCAGTTTTATTTTTTATGTAAATAATCTAATTGGCCATATACTTTTGCCCGAATGCATGAGAAACCTTTGACTAGTACTATTTTAAGAACAGTGCCTTTGTGATGAAAATCATTTCATATTAAATTCCCTTATTTTAGCTCAGACTCTTAACTAAAACCAGAGTTGATATAGTCAGTCTATTTTCTTCATTGAGGAATTGGCATGCAATATCCTTTAAGAGAACAGACTTTCTTTGAGATACATCTTGTTTTAAATCCTAGTTTGACTACATCTTCCTTTGTATTATTACTGGGAAATTTTATTAATAATTTTTATTAATTCTTGAGCTTTTATTTCTAGAATTCGAGACCCTGTCCCTGACCCTCCTAATTCTGAATTGTAATATAATATATAAATATAATTAAATATATAATATATATATATACGGGGCTGGGAGAGATTGTCCTAGTCGTTAAGAGCACCAACTGCTCTTGCAGAGGACCCGGGTGTAGATCCCTGGGCAACCCCACATGGTGGCTAAGAACCTCTATAACTCAATTCCAGGAAGAATCTCCATTCCAGGGGAATCCGAGACCTGCTTCTGACCTCCACGCAGTGCACAAAACGGGTGCACAAAACTAAATGCAGACAAGTACATTCATACACATACAAAAATAAATAAAAAAATAAAAATGTATATATACTTATTTTAAAATTTCTTGTGGATCCTTTCCCTCTATTTCCCTTCTTCTATTTCCTTCTTGCCTTCCTTCCTTCATCTCCTAAATTTACTATATTGCTCATTTCATAAAATTGTTTAGTTTTGCCACATTGATATAAAATACAGCATAATTAATTTTCCCAACCCATGAGCACGGGAGGCCTTTTCCATCTTCTGATGTCTTCTTCAATTTCTTTCATTTAAAGGTTTAAATTTTTGGTTGTAGAGATCTTTGGTGTCTTTGGTTAGGGTTTGTTCCTAGGATTTTATTTTTAGGCTATGTGAGGTGGGAAGGTCTCTTTGAATTCTTCTCGCATTGCTTGTTTCGGTGTAAAAAAGGCCATTGATTTTTTTTTTTGGGTTTTTTTTTTTTTCGGAGGGTCCCCCTTATAGTCCAGCTGTCCTGGAACGCTCGTTCTGTAGACAGGCTGGCCTTGAACTGCACGAGGAGCCTCCCTGCCCTCTGCCTCCCAAATTGCTAGGATTAAGGCGTGTGCCACACACCCGGCCATTGATTTTTTTTTTTTAGGTAATTTGTATGCCTCACATTTTATGAATTCTATTAACTTTTCTGGAGTTTTTGGTGAGTTTTAGATCCCTTATTAAACAATCATATCATCAGCCAAATAGGAAAAGCTTGAGCTTCCTCTTTTCCATTAGTACTACCTTTGTAAAAATGTCCATTTCTACCAAAACGTCTTGTGTAGATTTAACGCAAATCCCAATCCAAAATCCCCAAGAAGTTCTTCTTACAACTTGGAAAAAAAAGTCCTTAAATGCATTTGGAAAAACAAAAAGACCCCGAATAGCCAAACAACCCTGAGCAAAAAGAGCTAAACAGGGGGATCTCTATAAATACAGACTTCAAACTAAACTACAAATGCTATTGTGCATAAAAAACAGCCTGGTACTGGCACAAAAACAGCGACCTGTTGACCAATGGACAAAAACCAAAGATTCCAAACCTGAGCACATACAATTTCAGCCAGCTCCTCATATTTGACAAGGGGGCCAAGAAGACACAAAGGGAGAAAGGACAGCTATCTTCAATGCAAATGGTAGGTGGCAAAAACTGGATCCACCATTTAGAAGAATAAAATTAAACCGTAACCTTCTCACCCTATAAAAAGTCACAAACTCCGAATGGATCAAAAAACCTCAGTGAAACCCAAATACTCTGAATGGTGTAGAGAAGAGAAAGTTGGTAGCAGACTAGAAGACATAGGCATAAGAAAGACTTCCTAGAATTCAGAAGAGCACTAGCGCAAGAATTTAAGGCTGACAATTGACAAATGGGGACCTCAGTTAAACTCAAAAGCTTTCTGTACATCAAAAGAAACACAAGGAAGTGAAGAAACACCACGAGGTGGGAGTGAAACATTTACTACAATAAACATCTCTACAAAGCATTGAATTTCCAGAATATATAAACTACTCAAAAACAAAGAAAGAAAACAAATGACCCACTCAATAGATGGAGCAAAGCTGAACATAGATCGTCACAAGTGAGGAATTAGAGAGTGGCTGAGAAACACATTAAGAAGTGGTTCAACATCACTAATCATTATATCATTAAGGAATGCAAGTCCAAAACACTTTAAGATATCATCTTACGTCCAATAAGACTGGCTAGGACAAGAAAACAAATGATTACAAGGCTGGAGAGGTTTGTGGGGAAGGGGAACACTCATCCCTGGCTGGTGGGAATGTAAACTGTGCAGCCACTATGTAAACGCAGTGTGGAGAAACCCTTGGAAGACTTGGAATGAACTTGGCCACCCTGACCCAGCCACACCACTCCTAGGCATTACTCAAGACTCACCCCACCACAGAGATACAATGCATGGCCATGTTTATTTCAGCTCTCTTCACAATTAGCAAGGAGCTGGACCAACCCAAATGCCTTCAACTGATGAGTGGAGAAAAAGTGGTACAATCTACAATGGAGTTCATACATCAGTAAAGAAAGATGACATCAATGAGCTGTTGCAGGAAAATGTGGAGCTGGAGGACATCATGCTGGAGTGAAGTAGGCACAAGTCCCAGAAAAACAAATGAACGAATAGGTACTCACTCATCTGTGAAGCAGTGCCGATTACCTAGTTTGTTATATTTCTTGTGTGGCCCCTTGAGCTTTTGTCCAAAGCGTTGAGAGTGATGTATATTGGAAACAACAAAAACACAAAACAACAACCAACAACAGAAAGGACTGCACCAAAGAACTGACTTGAAAACAGTGAACTTCCTGCTCAAAACAGTCAACTTCCACTGGAGAATATTGGAGAAAGGACTGAGAAAGAGATGAAAGCAATGTTTTGGCAGAATGCATGAGTCTCTGTTGGGTGGGGGTATGGGGGGGACACGGGTCTAGATTTGATAAAAAAATAAATTAATTAAAAAATAAATAAAGTGCAGCATATATATATATGCATACATATATATATGAAATATAAAAAGAAAAATTGGGCTACAATTGAAGAACAAGACAAAAAAAAAAGAATTCCATTTTCTCAGTTTTTAAAAATGTTTGTTTGAGGGGTGGAGAGATGGCCTAGCGGTTAAGAGTGCCAACTGCTCTTGAAAAAGACCCAGGTTTGATCCCCAGCACCCAAATGGCTGCTGAGAACCGTCTTTAACTCCAGTTCCAGGGGAATCTGACAACCTCTTCTGACTTCCTGGGCATTGCACAACATGGGTGCACAAACCTACATGCAGACAATACATTCATATACATACAAAAATAAATTAAAAAAATGTTTGAGTCAGGGAATAGGAAAGTAGAGAATATGCATTACAGGAAAACTACTCATTCTTAAGTAGATAGAAAATCTCATTTTAGGAACTTTAAGATGGCTCAGCAGTTAGAAGTGTTTGCATGCAGGCCTAATGACCCACGTTCAACCCAGAGATCCCACCCAGTGGCAGGAGAAGACCAACTCCCAGAGTTGTCCTCTGACCCCCACAGATGTGCAGTAATATACATGTACCTGCACATACACATGCATTTCAGTTCCATGACTAGTGTAGTGTCTAGTGCTTGAGACCTGGGAAAGGGCACCCACAGAATAGAATAAATTACAAAAACAAGCAGAAGGCTTCCTCATGTTTCTGGAAGTAGTGGAGCTGTTCTGTGGTATCCACAAGCATGGTAAGCAGCTGCCTTTCCCTTAATCCAGATCTAACAGCTTCATAGTTAGTAAAAATGGCCTCAGTGTTCAGGAAGTGGATGCTGTCATTCTTAGTTTTGATTTTATTGAAAATTTGAGTCTTACTCTGTTTTTTTTTTTTGTGTGTGTGTGTGTGTCTTAATAAGAAGTTAGAAATGAAGAGGAGTTAAGGGTGGTTAGCAACATGTCACTTAAGAGGGAAATGATCTATGTCTGTGTTTTTGTTAGTAGGCCTTTATTATCTTTCACTTCAATTATTATAACAGTGAATTAACTAGCACCCACTCCCATCTGCCTCCCACTCGCATTCAGCCACTATGCTATGAGGCAGACCTTCACAACTAGATTGATTACACAATTGCCCTTTGTGTTTAAATGCAAGGCTGGAAACCAGTTTCTTCATACTGACATAGAAGATGAATCAAAACCTGGCTCTAGTATATTTCCAGTTTTACTTAGAACAAAATTGCTCATGTACTGTTGATTCAGGTTCCTCTCATTCTATCATAATTGGGCATTTAAATAATATCCAGATACTTCAGGCACTTTCATCCTCCTATATGTTATTCGAGTTGTTCTCTGTGTTTTGAAGGTCCTTAGACATTTTCTTCATTTAGAAAATTGCGAGCTATCCTTCAAGACCCATCTCAAGTGCCATTTCAAAATTATGAATCTATAAGAGGAACTCAATATTTTTCTGAATTTATTTGGTAGGAAATCCTCAGTCAAATCTTGTGGGACTCGTTTTCTAGAACTAATTTATGGAGACTACTAGGGGCCAAGTGCTGGTTTGTAGTGCCGGTGGGGCAGGAAGGCTTAAGTAGGGTCCAAAGTCAGCACCTCAAAATTAGTGTCGAGAGTGGATTTAGGCTGAGTAGGTAATCTACACACTATGTTACGAAACAGACTTTACTTTGCTAATTGTGTCATCACAATAATTTGAGAATTGTTGAGAAGTCAGTTTGAACTGGTAAATTGTATTTCCTTTACAAAAGAGAATTCTGCTAATTCCCTGTTCTCACAGGTTGATCTGGCCCTCAGGTTCTATTCATGCCCATCTTCCATGTCCCACTCATGATGGATGGGTGCTGGCTCAGTGGTTTTGAGTGGGTATAAATCACACCAACCACATCAGGCAGCTCCAGTGCATGCACTTGATGTCCCATAGCCAAATACTTCTTTCTTACACAGCTCAATAGAAAGTTAGAAGCTACTTTTTAAAATGACATGACAGGCTCTGTTGCAAGTGCCTTGCTTCAGAAACACTGGGCCTGTATTACTGTTCTACTCTTAAGGTTTGTTCAAATCTCCATATGAGGCCTAGACAGATGACTATATAGGTTGAGTACCTGTATAGTGGCTAGCAACCATTCATAACTGTAGTTCCTGGGGATTCAATGCCCTCTTCTGCCTTCGCAGTCATCGAATGACCAGGGTGCACTTACATACGTGCAGGCAATGTGCTCATACATAAAAAATAAAATGTTTTAAAAAATCTCACTGTGGCATCTTTTACCAGTATTTTTAGCACTTTAGTCTTAAAAAAAATCAGTATATTCTTAATCCCTAACTTTAATGCCAATACTCATGGACATGTTTGAGTGTCTTCCATTCTTCAGTGTTTCAGAAAAGACTGAAGAGGTCACTACAATGTACATTTGCTAAAAATATCTCAGGTTTCCTTCTCCAACACCGTGTCTGAGAAATGGCTTGAGTTAGAAACTAAGTATGATTTTTTTTTTTCAAGTCTGTAATACACCACAGCCTTAGTGTCACCCAACCTTAGAGAGCCAACACTGAGTTTCTTACTGATGTTACATTTCTTGGACAAGCTCATTCTTTATAACTGTTCCATTAAACATCACTTGGAGAGCCATCCAGACTTACCTCCATACTCACGTGCCCATATTACTGAAATTTTCAATTCCTCTCTCTAGTATCTGCTGGGACAATTCTAACATTTCAGCAACACTTGATATAGATTATTTTTTCCCATGACTTCAGGAATTGTCCTAGTTATTAGTTCAATTAATTATTCCTTAGGGTTTCCTCAGAATATTAAATCCTCTGTATTTTAGGAAAGTGTTCTCATATAAATTCTCCTTTATCTAATCTTATGATTTGGCATAGTAATGAAGGGCTCAGGATGTAGTTCTTTTAAACACATGTTGGGGGATAGCCTCTTTTCTAATGAGGTTCACATGACCCTAGCTGGGCCATATACTGACTTTTCCAAATTCTAAGCTTATTGGCCAGGATAAGGAGGTAGGTTGGAACCTGAAGTTGATGCTATCATCATAAAAAGGGGAAAGTACAGCTGGGCGTGGTGGTGCACAACTTTAATCCTAGCACTCGGGAGGCAGAGGCAGGTGGATCTTTGTGAGTTCCAGGCCAGCTGGGGCTACAGGGAGACCCTGTCTCGAAAAGACCAAAAAAAAGGGGGGGGGGAGTACTAGAAATTATTACTTATCTCTTTTGGTTCCGATTTTCCTGGCTTGATTCCAACTCCTAAAGTCTGAGGTTCATGAATGCTAACTTGTCTGATCCATGTCTTGAAATAAAATCCTATTAAAGACAGTGTATCAATTAACCTTCCCATCAGTGTGACAGCAGAAGCTACAATTTCAGAGGTCTCAGTCCATGGTTGCCTTGCTCCATACAAGTGAATAGTGGGAGCATGTGGCAAAGGCTGGTCTTCACTAATCCACCCTTTATCCATTCCAGGCCTTTCTAAAGTGTACCATCCAGACGGACTGAGATATTCATTCTCCACAGTATACGTGAGTTTTGATCCTTCTCATCCGTAGCAACAGCTGTATAGATCTGTAGACCAAAACCATTAACCTTTCTGTCAACAAGAACAGGGAATATTCCAAGTGGGGGCTGTTGCTAGAAAGGTCCAGCAATACAGCCCAGAGCACACAGAAGAGGTCTTGAATTCTAATCTTACCTGACCTTGAGGCTCTTTTGTTAGAACTTTTGTGTCGAGGGCTGGAGAGATAGCCTAGCGGTTAAGAGCACTGACCGCTCTTGCAGAGGACCCGGGTTCGATCCCCAGAACCCACATGGTGGCTGAGAACCGTCTGAAACTCCAATTCCAGGAGAACTCCAGTTCTAGGGGAATCCGACACCCTCTTCTGACCTCTGCGGCATTGCACGACACGGGTGCACAAACCTACATGCAGACAGTACATTCATACACATACAAAATAAAAAAAAATAAAATAAAAAAAGAACTTTTGTGTCATGCCCCCCACCCCACCCGGAAGCCCAATGTTCACTTCTATCGAAGCTCAGCAGATACCTAGGGCACAGAATAATAATAATATTGCTGCTGTCAATGCCAGTATCTGTTGCCTCTCTCCTGAGCTGTAGTCTGCATGCCTCAAACATTATGCATGAAGAGGAAGAAAATCTGCCCTTAACTGTACTGAGGAGAAGAAAGTTTGCTAAGTTTTTAAAAAGAACTCAAATGCATCTTGTCTATTGATCCTTATGTTAGGTGTGCTAACTGCAGAATGGAAAGCGAATATGCTGCCTGTCCTTGACAACTGAGAAACACTGGTCACTGGCATTGTGTTAAACAAGGCACTATAAAGGAACAGAATGTGTATATGTGGACATAATGTACATGTACAATTTTTTCTGAAGTGGATGTTTTCAAGTGTGCTTTTGTAATAGATAACTTGAGATGTTTCATGGCTAAGAACTTTTATGAATAGTATTATTTAATGCTGATTATATGCTGCCATTTGGTGCATCCTTGGAGAGGGATTTAAAATGATGCCAGTTATTGTTACATTAACTCTAAGGACAGAGCTGTGGGTTTCTCTGAATTTTACCTCTGTGGGCTTTGTTTCCACAGATCTCCATTGCTCTTATTAACATCTTAGAGGGTACACAAAGTACATTTCTGGTACATGTTTCTATCCAAAAAGACATATTAGTTTGTAAAGGAAATTACCAGCAATTGATTTTGTTGTTACAGACAATTATCAGTAAGAATAAAACTGCTCAAAGGTTGCAAGACATTTAAATAGCAACACTTTGTTGATGGGAGACATCAGCACTCTCCACTTGGGGCAAGATGAAAAGTTCCTTATTTTCTTCATTGTGATCCAAATTAAAGCAAAGTTTAATTAAAATTTCATTAAAGAAAGATCTTTTGTAGTCCTGGGAAGCATCTTTTTCTTTGAGCCAAATATGTTTTAGAATGGCATGCTTTCATCTCCAGGTTTTAATGTTGTGCTGAGGGAAGAAAGGGAATAGATACACCATTAATGAGGTGTGATGTGGCTCAGCCAAGAGTACAAAGCACCAGGTGTCCCATCAGTTCTCATCGAGGCTGAATGCACTGCAGTGCAGCACATACAAGCTCTTCTGACCATGGCCGCTTAACATGTTACCACCGAGTGAACTCTGACGGGATACTGCTCCTCTAATCAGGTTTCCCATTGCATCCTCGGCCTTTAGCTATTGTTCTTGCATATCAACCCCTTTGATGCCGGTCCCTTCCCATCTTTTTCTCTTTGGTTCCTACACCATACTCCTGACTGCCTCCTTTTGCAACTCGGTACTAGTGTTATGATCCCTTAAAACACTACACAACTCTTCTCATCTTAAGGACTTTACATGACTTTACATTCATTCGGTTTTCTGTTTGGTCTGTGACATTACCTGTAAATGAAGTTCAATATTTCTTCTATAATTTGGAGGACTGTATGAACCAGATACACAGTAATAGATAAAAGGACAACTAATTCCCTGAGAAAATTACTCTGAAGGGGAAATGTGCACACAACAAGAATGTAGAAGAGTGCTTTGGGAAGAGCTTTTATGAGAACATATGGGAGTCAAGGCTGGGAAGAATAAGGAGTCAAAATAGGTAAGTGAAACTGAGCCCTCAGAAGACGTACAGGAAGCTCAGGTACTGAGACAACTCTTTAGAGAAAAACCTTATTAACTGGCCATTGACTACAAAAGGTCATTGTCATGGTCATGGCCCTCAGTGTTCTGAGGACTAGAGGGTGACTGGGCACAGCCTCCCTGAGAGCCAAAGGACATACAAGCCACTGTACTCTCCTTTCTGGACTTGAGTTCACTCCTCACACCTCACAGAAAGAGGAGCAAGAGGAGGATCAGGTCATTGAACACATACTGTGAAAAGTCTTTTCAAAATTCAGATTTGATCAAGTTTAAATGCTTGTTAAATGCAATTGAAAGATGTCAAACTTACTCTGGATTGACAAAATTAATCTTTCTTGTTATCAGCTGTAATGACTTCAAGAGCTAAGTTAAATTAGAGAAATTTTAACGAGCATGCCTTTGCATACATGTCTGTGACTGAGAAATTCATGGGAGTCCGAAGATAATCTGACAGCTGTTTCTCTCTAAGTTTTTTCTCCTACCATAGACTGTGAATGGCTCTGGTGATAAACTTAAAAGTGGCTAAATTTGAGGGCAAAACTTACACTACTATGGTAAATACTGGTAAAAGCATGAATCATAGATGTGGCCCTTCTCAACTGGGGAAGGTACTGAGTTGCTTGACTTCAAAGGGCTTTTCTTGACACAGAAAAGGGACCTGTTTAAAAGGGCCTCAGCCTTACCCTTGTTAAGGTTAGAAATTTCTAAATGGAAGCAATGTCATATGCTATTTTATCTATTTATTTTTAAAATATTTTATTTATGATTTTTATGGGTATGACTATATTGCTTGCATGTATGTAAGTGTACCCATATCATGCAATGCCTGCAGAGGTTAGAAAAGGACATCAGAACCACTAGAATTGGAGTTATGGATGGCTGTTAGATGCCATGCCGAACTAAATCTGGGTCCTCTGAAGAAATAGCCAGTGCTCTTGATAGCTGAGCCATCTTTCCAGCCCTGTGATACACTGTTTTAAACAGGGAAATGACAAGATGTCTTTTCTCCTACCAATTGAATTTGTGCTTAGCATTCATTGACAGCTTAGCTGTTCTTTTTTTAATTTCTTTTTTTGTCTTTTTGAGACAGGGTCTCCCTGTAGCCCCAGCTGTCCTGAAACTCACTCTGTAGATCAGGCTGGCCTTGAACTCACAAAGATCCGCCTGCCTCCCGAGTGGTAGGATTAAAGGCGTGCACCACTACGCCCAGCAGCTTAGCTGTTCTTTCTGTTCTTTACCAATTCTCCACCACTTCCAGTGGAATATGAGCCTTGTGAAAACAGTAGAAGCAATTGTTTTGTGCTTCCCTGGAATCTGCGTGGCAATTCACTATTCACATATTCTCAATGTGACGTGACTGAGCAGGGCCTGAGGCCTCTGGATCTCTTCTGCTGGTGTCCTCCGATATGAGATCTTTTGGGATAAGGATGTCGTTATCTCCTTCTATATGAGTCATAACTTGAGGAAGGATGAGCTATACTGAGAGATGAATCTGTACCACTCAAGGCTTTTCCATGGGTTTCTGTAAGCAACCAAGGTGTTTCAGAAACTCAGCCCTTGGCTCATAGCAACAATCAGAGGAAGAGGCAGGTGTCTCAGAGAACACTTTCTGTCTGCTTGTGGATCTCTTCACAGAAAGACCTCTTCTGCCAGCTCGTCATGCTGGAGGGCTCATACTGCAGTGTCTCCCCGTGTAGTCGAGGTGAGCTGTTTGTGAAAGGTGTTCCATCGCTCTTCACATAGCTTCATCATCCCATACAGTCCAGACAGGCTGGATCACAAAACACCTTGAGTAAGAAAGGGTTAATTCGGCAGTTTTAGGCCAGTCAGACTCTGCAAGAAAGGCTTGACTAATTCCTGAGAGATGATCTCTGGCACCCTGAATCATTCCACCCTGTACTAATGCTTTTTTTTTTATTTTTAAAAAAATTTTATTTATTTCTGTATGTGAATGAATGTACTGTCTGCATGCAGGTCTGTGCACCACGTGTTGTGTAATGCCGCGGAGGTCAGAAGAGGGTGTCGGATTCCCCTGGAACTGGAGTTCTCCTGGAATTGGAGCTTCAGACGGTTCTTGGCCACCATGTGGGTGCTGGGGATTGAACCCGGGTCCTCTGTAAGAGCGGTCGGCACCCTTAACCGCTAGGCCATCTCTCCAGCCCCTCTGTACTAATGTTTTTGTGTGCCTAGGACCTTGCACCAACAGGCATTGGTTTGATCAGATTATTTTCGTGATTTATGAGGAAAATCTAGTTTGTCCTGGGGGTTGAGGGTATGGAGTCTGAGGAGGTAAAACCACTCACACAGAGCCTTCGTGACTGGGTGTCTGGGGTGATCCCAGGTCCAGGAGAGCTGCTCTGGTTGATTAGACTTTGTTACAAGCTAGTCTGACATAGCTTGAATTTTTCTCAAATATCTCCTTTATTTTCCAACAGCTTTGGAATTACAAATCTAACCTCTCAGGCTTTCTTTTTCAACCCTAAATTCAGTGTTTAAAAATTTTCCTTCCAAACCCACAGCATTGGCTGGGAGGTTGATTTTTTTTTCTTGTTTTGCTCTGCCGGTTCTGTCTTCACTAACCTTTGCTTTGGGTCTCACATCTGCTCAGGCATTGCCAGTCCTTTCTGATTAACTTGCCTTTGACCTGTTCATGGGTTTAGTCACCCTTGTAGCAAGTTCCACTGTCTGCTGGCTGCTGGGGTAGTCAGGCAGCTTGGGAACTGAGACATGAGGCAGATTCTCAAGGACACAGATTTCAGACACTGTATGGGAGAAACTTCAAGCCGTTTGCAGCTTATTTCCAACCACTTACAGTCCATTGCAAGATTAAAAATAAGACAGCACAGAGCAGCTTACAGCTTACTCAGAGCCAGAGGTAAACTGACAATGAAGGTGGTTAGCTCTTTTCTGTTTTAACACATCCTGGGTTTGGGCCACACAGAGTGACTCTTGGCTAACTATAACGTTAACTATAAAGTTAAACCAATGATAATAAAATATGGTTAACTGTCTAATCCATGGCCCAGAAAAGCTGAGCAGGTGGACTGTCAACAGTGAACTATGGTTAGCCACCTTCACCTATCCAAGGACCCATCCTGTTTCTTTGACCACACATGTGTTACAACAGCCCTCTGGGTACAGAGGACAGTATAGCACCTTCCCCAGGGAAATCTGCACTGATGGACAGATTAACATCTCTGCCCACATGGCCACTTCAAACATCACACAGTACTTGCATACAGTTGTCCCCTTGTGTGGCAGTTCCTGCAAATGCTGGCCCAAAAAAGGACCGTCTCATGCTCAGTTCAATAAAAGTTGCAAAGTGCAAAGGCCCAGTCTTTGCCTTGATGTTCTCACAGTGATTTCTTTGCTTTTATTTCATCAAAACCTCACTTAACCTTTCCTCTAGTTTCTGGTTTTAGAGTTCTGGGGAAGAGTCCCAAACCTCAAACCATCTTACCCAGACAGCCCAAGGGCTTTCTGTCCCCACCCTCTGCCTATTTCATGTATTTTCCTCCCAGAACACTGTTCTTGTTCTCAAGGTCTTTCCTATCAAACAACAAAAACCAACCACAACACTGTAAAAATTCATATGTATTTAAGGATAAAATTTCTGATTTTCTCCAAGACTATGCCTACTTTATATTTCAAAGAAATTCAGCATGCTTTCTTCCAATATTGCAATATATTTGGGCCTCAAATAATATTTGTGAGGACAAGTTTTGTTTTTGTTTTAAAGAGCCAAGAAGCCGTCCCAGTTCGATTAGATTTAGTTTTCTGTTGCTGCTTTAAGAGATGGTCACAAACTTAGCAGCTTAGAGCAACACATTCATTACTTCAACTTCCTGGAGGTCAGAGGGCTACAATGTCCTAACTACTTTCTCTGCTGCAGGGTTCAGAAGGTCATAATCAAGGTTTCGGTCAGCAGGAAGACTGACTTGGAAGGACCTAAAAGATAATCACCTCAGGGTCAAGCCAAGCTGGTTTGGGCAGAACATTCCTTGCCATGTAGAACCGAGGTTCCTGAAGTTTACTAGTTGTTAATTAAACAGCATCATGGCCTCCAGATGCACTTTCCCTCTGATTCTTATACATGCAGCAGCCTTAGCTCAACAATGCTGTTTTGAATCTCTCGTGTTCTTAAAGAGTTTCTTTACTTTATCCCTTCTGCCTTTGAATTTTCTGACTCTAACCAGAGAAACTCGCTCTTTGAAAGTCTTGTGTATAAAGTTAGATCCACAAATAAAAATCCAGGATCATCCCTCTGTTAAAGTTAAGGATCATAATTACCCTTGCACTCCTTTTTGCCACGTAATATAAATAATATTTTCACAGGTCTGAATCTGATCTGCCTATCACAGAAATTATCTAAAGAAGCCTAGTGACCAGATCATGTTCCATGGACAGTTAAATATGTCCTTTCAACTGACTATCTCAGTATCGGTTTCACTGACTGGGCTCACATCCACACACTGGCAAAGACGGGGTCACTAAGGTTCTTAGTTGACACAGGGTCAGTTAGATAGACACAGGAATACGCAAGTCCTGTTTTAAGACCTGTTCCAGTGGGTATGGCTTTCTGTCAAAGGGAGTTGAAGCATCCCATTAACATAGGAGGAGAAGAAACATACTTGGATCCTTGATATTGGAGCTAAAGCTCTTTTTTACCTTTTTAAAAATTTTATTTATTTTTTTATGTGTATGAATGTACTGTCTGCATGTAGGTTTGTGCACCCCCGTAATGCAATGCTCCAGAGGTCAGAAGAGGGTGTCGGATTCCCCTGGAACTGGAGTTAAAGACAGTTCTCAGCCACCATGTCAGTGCTGGGGATCAACCTGGGTCCTCTGCAAGAGCAGTCAGGGATCTTAACCGCTAGGCCATCTCTCCAGCCCCCGGAGCTATAGTTCTTTAAGAGAACAGAAATTGAAAGAGTACAAAAAGTGGTAGGTGTATAAGTGGAATAAAAAATGCAGATACAATAATGAATATGATCTGTCATGTTTTTACTAGGAAGATAAAGCTCATGGCAAGCAGTGTTTTCAGTGCTTATCAAAGTAAAAAGCATGAATTTTCCAAATTCAACATTGGAATGATTTAATCTTAGTCATGAGGTACATTATGTTTTGAAATCTCAATGTCCTTTAAGAAGAGTACATGAGTGGGTATAGTATCTCTACCCTAGCAGAAAATATAGTGATTAAATATTAAATGTGTGCATTATCTCATATAACAAAGGAAGCAGGATCGTTCCAGAGTTAGGAAAATAAACAATTCTCAAAGATGCAGACTTTCTGTGTCATTTTATTTCCCCATGATTTGAGATTTCTGAGGCTTTTCTTTTCAAGACTCTCAGTTGATTAGCTCAGTTCCCAAAATCACATGCTGCTAATTCCATGGAGAATAAAAGAACCTGTCATTTCTTAACATCTTTATTGAAGTTATATGCATTTCATACATTGTTTCTTAGTGCAATCTAGACTCATCTTGTCTTCCATGCCCCCCACCCCACTCAAGTTCATGTACCCTGCCATCCCTACTCTGTATCTTTTTCTGATTCTTTTCAAAGTTTTTTTCAAAGCAGAGGATTATTGTCCTTGGGGAAACTTCACTGTTTCAGTTGTTTCCCTGTCCCAGTTCCTCTGCTGTTGTTGTTCTCTCCAATCTATACCTCTTCAACATGTGCATATCTATATACATGTCACACCTATACTAAACTTATATCATCTGTACACAAACTGTCATTTCCATATCATATTTCAGGATTCACATTTTTCCTTTTTAACTTTATATTACTCTAAAATATGCTTACGCATCCTCCACCCATATACCAAGATTACCAAGTCTAAAAATAAGTGGTTGGTTAATTCTAGAGCCCATTAAGGGATTTAAATTATCAGAGAACAGTTGCTTTCAGGGAAAGGGGTATACAACGTTGATATTGCTCAGTTTGCCTTACGACTTGGTGCTTTGTACTAGTATCCACAAACGAGGGATACCACTCCTCATTTGCTTTTCAAATCTTGGAGCTGGAGAGATGGCTCAGTGATTAAGAGCACTGTCTACTCTTGCAGAGGACCTGGGTTCAGTTCCTAGTACCTATATGGTGGCTAACAACTGTCTGTAACTCCAGTTCCAGGGGGATCTGACACCCTCTTCTGATCTCTGTGGGCATTGCATGATACATGTACACTCTCATATATGCAGGCAATATACACACATGTAAAATAAATATAGTAAATAAATATTTTAAAGAAAGAAATCTTTTCTAAAAAGTGTATTGAATTTTTGTGTATTTCATAATATATCTTGACCATATTTAGACCCCTTTTCTACACTCTCTCCATACCCCTGGCCCTGCTAGATTTCATGCATTCTGTCATATGTATTAAGGCCCAAGTTGTGTTTGTGTCCCCAAATGTCCTTCAGTGCCTCAGTGTGAGTCCATTCACTGGAGTCTGATCAATTATTCTAGCCTCACTCATTTAAAAAATAATTTACTTTCAATCTCTTAGCAGTGATCAGCTGCCAATAGTTCTTCAGCTAAGGCTGGGATTTCTTATCCATTCTCCCACTTCCATGCTGGGTTTTTATCTGGTTTGAGTTTGCATGAGTCTTGTGCATGCTGTTGCCATTGCTGTAAGTTCATATGAGCAAGCTCCCAGCCTCTTAGAAAACTCTGCTTCCTTGTAATCACCCACCACTTCTACCTCTCACAGTCTTTCTGCCCACTTCTTCCCCAATGGTCCCTAAGCCCTGGGTAGGTGAGGTTTAATAATATAGGAGTCCTACCCAGATCAACTCTACAGTTGCAAAGAGAAAAATCTTTTCAGACTTTTCAGGCCTTTATTGGCCAGGATTATATCACATGATCATGCCTCAAATAATCAACTGTTACGGCAAATGAAGTCACTGATTGGCTATGAACCAATCATGATTCTCCCCTAGAATCACTTTAGGAGAAGTACGTGGATACTTGTCTGAAGGCAATAATAATAATAATAATAATAATAGAAGCATAAGAAGGAAACATTTGCAAACCTGGTGTGGTGGCGCACACCTTTAATCCTAGCACTTGGGAGGCAGAGGCATTGTGGATCTTTGTGAGTTCAAGGCCAGCCTGTTCTACATAGCAAGTTCCAGGACAGCTGGGGCTACAGGGAGACCCTGTCTCTAAAAGACAAAAAAAAAAAAAAAAGAAAGAAAGATTTTGCTTAGAGAGATGATCATTAATATCTCTCACAGAAACCGAAAATATTTATAGTTACTCTATAGTTAATAGGTAACAAAAGTAAAAAATAAAAAAAAAAAAAAAAAAAAAAAAGATTTTTTTTAATTTTTATTATTTCTGTATATGTATGAATGTACTGTCTGCTGCAAGTCTGTGCACGCTGTCCTGCAATGCCGCGGAGGCAGAAGGTCTCGGATTCCCTCCCCTGGAACTGAGTTTCTCCTGGAATTGGAGTTTCAGACGGTTCTCGGCCGCCATGTGGGTGCTGGGGATCGAACCCGGGTTCCCTCTGAAGAGCGGTCGGCGCTCTTAACCGCTAGCCATCTCGCCAGCCCCCAATTTTTTTTTTTTTTTTTTTTTGTATTGTGAAATGAATGTACGGTTCATGCAGGTCTGGGTGACCCGTGTCATGCAATGCCTGCGGAGTCCAGAAGAGGGCGTCCAGATTGCCCCTGGAACTGTGAGTTAAAGACGTTCCTTAGCCACCGTGTGGGGTGAGCTGGAATCGAACCCCCGGGTCCCTGCAAGAGCAGTCAGCGCTCTTAAACCGCCTCTTCAGTCAAAAAAAAAAAAAGATTTAGTTATTTATTTATTTTTGGGTCTTTTTTTTTTGTGTTTGTTTGAACTTTTTTCTTTTTTTTTTTTTTTTTTTTTTTTTTTGGTCTTTTCGAGACAGGGTCTCCCTGTAGCCCCAGCTGTCCTGGAACTCGCTCTGTAGACCAGGCTGGCCTTGAACTCACAGAGATCCGCCTGCCTCTGCCTCCCGAGTGCTAGGATTAAAGGTGTGCGCCACCACTCCCGGCCATAGATCACAGAAAAACATTATTAACCTATCAGTAGTCACCCAGAGGTATTAAATGTATTCAAAGTATTAAGGTCTTTCTTTATAAGTGAATGACAAAAGCCTTAATTCTTTTTTTTTTTTTCTTTTTGAGACAGGATTTATATATAGCACCAGCTGGCTACTTACTGTATCTATCAGACTGACCTCAAACTCTGCCTCTCCCTCCTGAGTGCTAGGCTTAAAGACATGTGCCACTATGACTGGCTTCCTTAATTCTTTAAGTGCAAAGAATGAAACAGGAGTCAAGGAAGGCACTGGAACAAGAAATGAACATTTCAACACAATGGGACATAATAAGCAGTGTGAAAAATGCAGAAGAGACAAATGCCAAAGGCAGCATCATCTTATGTGATCTGCCAGAGAATTACTACAGTATCCCCAGGGAAAATAAAGCTACACATTAATATTACAAGATAT
This sequence comes from Rhizomys pruinosus, assembly GCA_009823505.1. Classification (NCBI taxonomy): domain Eukaryota; kingdom Metazoa; phylum Chordata; class Mammalia; order Rodentia; family Spalacidae; genus Rhizomys; species Rhizomys pruinosus. The sequence goes on from VZQC01014462.1 coordinate 1,819,031, forward strand.
GAATGACCATGAGAAAAAGCAGGATAATGCATATGTGGAGTAACATGTATATATTTCTTTCATGATAGAACAGTCCATCCATCTATCTATCATCTATCTATCTGTCTGTCTATCTATCTATCTATCATCTATCTATCTATCTTTCTATCATCTATCTATCTGCTTTCAGTATTGGCAAATACTGGGAAAATATAAAGTTCGAAGCATAACAAAGAGTTGGTAGCTCTTTAGTTGTTTCATTCATTATTTTAATCTAGAATCTACTACAATGTTTCTCATTTAGTAATTAAGATCGAAGATAGGTGGATGGATGGATGGATGGATGGATGGATAGACAGATATAAATATAGATATCAGAGTGAACAAAAACAGGAAGCATCTCAATTTATACCTAAGTTAAACAGATTTCTAGGAGGGACTGTTTTAACTTGTTGGTATAACACACACATGAGGTAAGCATTTGCAAGACTAATACTCATTTTGCCATAATTGATAAATGTTTGCTGATTACAGATAGCTTTAGAATAAACTCTATGAATTATTTCCATTAACATGGCATCATTCCTACTAGAGTTGAATGTTTGCCCATGTTCCTGGCTCATAAGATTTTCTAGGGCAAAAGTTATGTCACTTGGAATAAAAACATGCAATACCTTCAGTGTCACACATTCCTCAGTAACTGCACAATCCCATTATTTTCCACACATTATGCCTGGCATATGTTGAAAGAAAGTCAAAGTTAAAAGCAAACCATAAAGCATATGTAAGTTCCAACCAACACAATAAAATCAATGAAATTCCAAGCATGTCTGTGGCTGCATCCTGAATTCATCTCAGATCCCAAGTGATACAATACAAATGAAATGGAACACTTCACCCCATTCTGCAAATTCCCTCTGCAGCCTTTCCAGCAGGATGAGTTATAGACCAGCTGAAAGACTCTGAAGCTCAGTGCTTTGTACTGCTCTTGTTTTGTTACATGTGACAGGTCGGGTCTGTGAGAGTCTGGACTGAATTATGGCTTGCTCTAGGTCTGAAGCAGGGAGCTTTTTACATAGATCAGTCCTTCTTTGGGAAGTGGGGGCTGAGAGAGCTGTGACTCTTTTCAGGAGCAGTCGCATGCAGCTAGACCCACAGTGGCGACCACCCTGCTGACATTCTGGGCACGTTGCCCACATCCATTCCATAAATGCTCTTCTGGCTCCTTTCCTCACAAGCTGAATGCTGGGAAGTGACAGGTGCATTGTAGACCAGGCTGGCACAATGTCCGGCTGTTCCAAGGGCTGGGACTTTCTGTCTGACAGGATTTACCTAGTCATGATGGATGGTGGCTGGAGAACAAGGGGAAGTGAGAGAGGAAGCTAACTGTATTACACCACGGGGCTCTGTAAAATGCCCACCTATGAGACGCTATGAGAAGCTCAATATCTGACAAGAGTGGAGGGAATTAAGAGTAATTTGATTACAGGTGCTCAACTGGCATTCATTTTCCTCTTATTATCTGAGAGCTCTCCCTGGAGAGAGAGCACTACCCTTCAAAGGAGCCGATGAATGGCTCTATTAAAAGCTCTGTAGTTTGTTCATGGCTCCGTAGCATCTGACCATTTTATGAACCCAGTGGAATTGTAAATAGGAAACAGAAAAGCGGAAATGTCTTCCTCAAACACTGTACAGATGACTGTATCTGTCTTCTGTGATTTGTAATCCAAAAGGAGACTCGCACTTGGACGAGATGATCTGAGCTCCTATCTGCTTCCACTTCGTAGAGTCCCCACGTGGGCACTCCCTTAAGGAACAGATATTTCAGTACTGTGTGATGATGGCAAATGCTCAGTGTTTCTAGCAAAAATAAACAAGATTTTAAAGTTAAATGTGCTTCATTTTAAACATCTTGCTAATGATATTTTATATATCTGGTTCATACTATGTATAGTTGACTTATTTTTATCTCAGTTAAAAATAAATTCCTGGATCTTCTACATATTTATTTTCTCAAATACAATCTCTGCAGTTAGAAGCAACTATGAATGGCAAATATCTCACCTGAGCACCTTGTAAGTGAACAAGTCTCACTGTTTACCTCCAACAAAGCCAGCTTTCAGGATTAATAAAATTTATTTAAAAGCACATCTCCAAAACTGATATTGTTAATATTGGTTATTTTCTTTTTTATTTGAAAAAAGAAATTATTTTATTGGCATTATGATGACTTAGTAGATTACTTCTGGTATATTACTGAGAATAATATACCCACATTTATATCTTTTCAAAAGAAATAGGACTTTGGATGAAAATCTATAAAGTGTGGTCAAAAGACAAAAAAATCAAGAATAATTCATGTAAAATAGAAATAAGTTTGAGCTGAGGATAAAATATAATTTTAACATTCTAATGATAAAAGGATAAAGGGAAAACTTCTCTCTTTTATCAAAATATACTAACTACACAGAAATTATAAAAGGTCATATAAGGTCAGGTGTGCACACCTTTAATCCCAAAATTTAGGAGGCAGAGGCAAGCAGATCTCACAAATCAAAGCCAGTCTGGTCTACACAGTGAGTCACAGGACAGCTGGGACTCCAGGGAGACCCTGTCTCAAAAAAATCCCAAATGAAAAGGTCATATTATCTATGAAACTGCTGTAAATGTTTGCATTTATACATGCCAATATTAATGGACTAAAGGTGGCAGCTACTTTGAAATGGCTTAAAGTAACATGATAATTTTATTTTCCAGCAAACACTTTCATAATATTCTTAGACTTTTTCAGAATATGTAATGTTTCATTCAAAGTATTCTAGAACTATGGAAAAGATAAACATCATTGTTTTTAACTATACTCTAAGATAGCATATGAATTTCAAAAATATTCCCATCATTTAGTAGAATAAAGAACTATACAATAATTTTAAAGTAATGACTAACAAATATATATATATATATATATTATTAATAATATTAGGTTATAATATATATAAGTTGTTAGTCTTTTAAGATGAATTTGGAGCCTACTCGAAATCTACCTAAGAATTCTCATGGATTTTACATACCTATCTCATTCTTTGGGCAAAAACAATGAGAAAAAGAATGTTTATCTTTTGTGTAAGCACTTTGTTCCATACGCACTTTATCAGATGAGCCGTTTTCCCAGCCTCGGTGCTATATTTTCTTTTCTTTTTTGAGAGAGGATTTCAAATTTCACTATGTATCTTTGGCTTGCCTGGAACTTGCTAGAGACCAGGCTGGCCTTGAACTAACAGAGATCCAGCTACCTCTGCCTCCCAAGAGCTGGAATTAAAGGCTTATTCCACAACGTCTGGATCAGTCTTATATTCTTACAACTGCAATGGCTAATTTTTTTTGTACTACTCAAAATTGCATTGCCAACTTTTATACTATAAAGCAAATGGTGTTAGTTATATGTTCCCTTTCTTTCTTTTTTTAAACTCTTAATAAGAGTTAACCTATATTTAACAATTAGCTGCCATGTGCCTAGCTACAGAGAATGGGTTTTCGCTCATTATTATATTTCTTCCTACAATGTTGCAATCATTATCTCAACTTTACAAGTGAGAAAACTGGAGCTTAAAGGGCTTAGGAAACTTCCCCTGAGGCTCTCCCCTTGACAATGATAAAGGCCTTTATCTTTACTACACAACACTGCTGCCTCATCTCTCATGGGGAAAAATGAAATTAATAAATTAGGGCTGGTCTTTTGTTTAAGAAAAGGAAAGAAAGTCACAGTAAGATCTACATCTTTCTTAACAGGATAAATTTTTCATTTTCTTCATTGCAAATCTAAAGGTTGGAAATTTTCTGTGCAGGGGGACACTGTTCATCAAAAGTAATCATCGTGCTTGGAGAGTCTTACCTAATGTCATAGGGATACTTGCCTGCTAAACCTGTCTCAAATGGCTGCATGAGTGATTTTCAGTTGACGCTATCATTCAAAGATGACTCAGGAACGATTATAAACAGGAGAACATACCATTTTGCTTGAAAGAAACCTGACCTTTTACAGGTAGAATTCTTAATGCCTCTGGGTCCTTAAAGAAATGATGGCACATAGAGAAACTAAACAACTTGTGGAAGCAGTGAGCTAGCGCTAGAGGACACATATCAGATGATGTACAGTCTTGGTGTTCTCAACCATTCACCTTGTGCTGGTTTCAAGGAAATGAATTTCTGCCTCACTTTGAAAGAGGAATCACCCCTACATGTGGCTAGTCCCTGAGTCCAAAGCTGTTGGCACCTGCATGGCTCCTGTGGCTGTGAGCTCTGAGCGGATTCCAGAGCTGTACTTGGTCCTGGGCTCTGGCTCCCATTTCAGAAATAAATTACTTTTAAGAACATCAAATACTTGAGCCTTGTATCCACATATAAGATTATGGAGTATGGATTCCATCATAGTTCTGTAGGTGATTTTTACTTAACCACACTCTCTGTGAATCATGAGTCAGATGGTAAAGAAATGACATTTAGTGTTGGTTACATGCCAAGTAGCACATTATGTATTTTACAAAGGTAATTGATGCCTATTAAAAATAAAGCCATGAGGAAGTAATTCTGAATCTTATTTTATAAAAAGGAAACTGATTTTTAGCAGTGTAGAAAATTTTTCATTTTTCTGAGAAGTTAAGAAAAGGTTCATGGTCATGCTGCTAAAGTAATAGAATAAAACAGGCTGTTAGACTATTACCTTTACCCAGCAACTCTGCACAGTTTCTGGTATGCACAACACTTATAGAATGAAGAAAAAGGTAAAATCATGACATGGGGCTGGAGAGATGGCTGGTGAGGTTAAAGGCACTTGCCGTGCCATCCTAAAGACCCGAGTTCAATTCCTGGAACCCACATAAGAGTAGAAAGAGAGAACCAATTCCACAAATTTGTCCTATGACTTCCACACATGTGCCATGGCATGCACACCCACCTCATATCATATGCATACTCAGTAAGAATCGATTTATTTTATTTATTTATTTTTTATTATTTATTTATTTATTTATTTATTTATTTATTTATTTATTTATGGTCTTTTTGAGATGGGGTCTCCCTGTAGTCCCAGCTGTCCTGGAACTCACTCTGTAGACCAGGCTGGCCTTGAACTCACAAAGATCTGCCTGTCCCTGCCTCCCGAGTGCTAGGATTAAAGGCGTGCACCACCACACCCAGCCTATTTATTTATTTTTTATGTGTAGGAATGTACTGTCTGCATGTAGGTTTTGCCACCAAGGTCAGAAGAGGGTGTCAGATTCCCCTGGAACTGGAGTTAAAGACGGTTCTCAGCCACCATGTCGGTGCTGGGGATAGAACCTGGGTCCTCTGCAAGAGCAGTCGGGGCTCTTGACCACTAGGCCATCTCTCCAGCCCCAGAAAGAATCAATTTTTAAAAGCACAAAGTAGAGCCAGGCGTGGTGGCGCACGCCTTTAATCCTAGCACTTGGGAGGCAGAGGCAGGTGGATCTTTGTGAGTTCAAGGCCAGCCTGGTCTACAGAGTGAATTCCAGGACAGCTGGGGCTACAGGGAGACCTATCTCAAAGAAAAAAAAAAAAAAGTACAAAGTAAAAGACTGAAGTACAAGCAAAGTCTCAAAATAAAGCATGCAAATATATGAAATAAAGTAAGAAAAATCAATTGTTTCAAAGAATATCTCAATAAGAAAATCCACAATAATAAAACACAACATTTTAAATAATTCAGAACATTGTAAAGACTTTAAGATGTTCTTTGGAAAATCTTGAGCCATTACACAAATAAGCACTCAGCAGTACACACACTTTAGGCATACAGTTATGCTTTGCTTGTTTACTTGAAACATCTAAATTTCAGAGTGAGTGAACAATTTCCTTTAAGAATGCATGTTGATCTAAAAATCTAAGATAACTGACAAGACGCACAAAACGTATTTCCCTCCCACAAAGAGCCCAAGACCAAGAATAAATAGCTAATATTTGGCTAGGATTCCGAAGTAATGATTCCTGGCTAGAGAGATGGCTCAGCGATTAAAAGCACTGACTGCGGGCTGGAGAAATGACCTAGCGGTTAAGAGCGCTGATTGCTCTTATAGAGGACCCGGGTTCGATCCCCAGCACCCACATGGCAGCCGAGAACCGTCTGAAACTCCAATTCCAGGAGAACTCCAGTTCCAGGGGAATCTGACACCCTCTTCTGACCTCCACGGCATTGCACGACACGGGTGCACAAGCTTGCATGCAGACAGTACATTGATACACATACAGAAATAAATAAAATAAAATTAAAAAAAAAATTAAAAGCACTGACTGCTCTTGGAGAGGATCAGGATTCGGTTCCCAGCACCCACATGGTAGCTAACAGCCATTTGTAATTCCAGTTCCAGGGTGCATTAGTCACTTTTCTGTTGCTGTGATAGAACCACCACAACCAAGAGAACTTCTAAAAGGAAGCATTTATTTGAGCTTACAATTGATAGTTCCAGGGAATTAGAGTCCATAATGACTAGGAGGCATGGTGGCAGAAGCTGGAGCAGAAAGCCAAGGTTCACATCTTCAAGCAGGCACAGGAAGCAGAGAGAGCAACTGGAGACTGGCAAGGCTTTTTGAACTCTCCAAGCCTGCCCCCAAGTGACATGCTTCCTCCAGCATGGTCATACCTTCTAGGACCTCCCAAAACAGCTCCAGCAACTGGGGACAAAATGCCCAAATACTTGGAGCCTATGGGGGACATTCTCATTCAAATCACCACACAGGGATCCAAGGACCTCTTCTGACCTCCACTGGCATTGAATGACATGGGTGCACTTACAAACATGCAGTTAATACTAAAAAATTAAAAATGATTCTAGGACCTGGAGCAATGATTTACATACAGCTTTTTGTTGTTGTTCCCTTTAATTTTATATCACTCCAAATATGCATATATACATTTCACTCATATACCAAAATGATAAAGTCTTAAAATAAACTATAAGTTAATTCCAAATCACGTTTAGGGATTCACATTTTAGCAATAAAGTTCATGCATGTAAGAAGAAATATAACTGTCTATTCCTAAATTATATACCAAGTAGATGCATGTTTTATATGCTTAAAAAAGAGATTTATTCTTGCTTATAAATCTTAGAACTGAAGAAAACAGAGACATAAACTTCAATTTACATCTATAGCAACACCAGTCTCAATGTAGCATTATTTTTATCAACAAATTACACACTTTGACTTACATATAAGGATTTGGTGCTAGGATCCACAAATGAGGGACACCACACACTGTTTGTTTCTGGGACTGTGTTACCTCACTTAGCATAGCATAACATCCATTTACTTGCAAAATTCATGATGTCATCTTTCTTTACCTCTGCATAGAACTCCATTGTATAAATGTACCACATTTTCATTATTCACTCATTGGTTGAGAAACACTTAGGTGGTTTTCAGCTCTTCACTATTGTGAAAAGGGCTGCAATAAACATGGTTGTGTATATATCTCTGCTATAGGATGGATCCTTTGAATAGACACCCAGGAGTTGTATGTCTGGTTCAAATGGTAGATTCATTTCTAGTCTTTTAATAGCTCTCCACACTGCTTTCCATAGGAGTTGCATGAGTTTGCAATCCAATCAGCAGTGAATAAGTGTTTCTCCTTTCCCACAGCCTCTCCAACATTTTGATAACCTTTGTTTTCTTGATCATAGCCAGCCTTATTGGGGTAAGATGAAATTTTATTTTTTTTAATTTTTAAAAATTTTATTTATTTCTGTATGTGTATGAATATACTGTCTGCATTCAAGTCTGTGCACCTGTGTCGTGCAATGCCGCGGAGGTCAGAAGAGGGTGTCAGATTCCCCTGGAACTGGAATTCTCCTGGAATTGGAGTTTCAGACGGTTCTCGGCCGCCATGTGGGTGCTGGGGATAGAACCCGGGTCCTCTGTAAGAGCAGTCGGTGCTGTTAACTGCTAGGCCATCTCTCCAGCAGAAATTTTAAAGTTTTAATTTGCATTTCCTTAACTGCTAACAATGTTGAACACTTTTTAAGAAGTTTCTTAGCCATCTTTATTTCTTCTCTTGAGAAGTTTCTCTTTAGCTCTTTAGCCCATCTTTTAATTGTGTCACTTGTTTTCTTGATCCTCTGTTTCTTGAGTAGTTTATATACTCTGCACCTTAAACCTTTGTCAGATGAGTCACTGGTGGAAAGTTCCTCCTACTTTGTGTGTTTTCTCTTCACTTCTTTGGTTGTTTCTTTTGCTGTACAGGAGCTTTTTAGTTTAATGAGGACCCATTTGTTGATTTTTGACTTAATTTCCTGTGCAACTACTGTCTTATGTAGAAAATCTTTTAGGTCAGGCATGGTGGCTCAGGCCTTTAATCCCAGCACTCAGGAGGCAGAGGTAGGCATATCTTTGTGAGTTCAAGGCCAGTCTGGTCTACAATGTGAGTTCCAGGACAGCTGGGGCTACAGGGAGACCTTGTCTCGAAAAGACCAAAAAAAAAAAAAAATAAAATAAAAATAAATAAAATAAATAAATAAAAATAAAGAAAAAAAATGTCTTCCTACACCTAGATGTTGTAGGTTACTGCCAATGTTTTCTTCTAACATTTTCAGAGTTTCTAGTTTCATTTTGAGGTCTTTGATCCATTTAGAGTTGTCTTTTGTTCAGGGCGAAAGGTAGAGGTTTAGTTTTATTCTTCTACAAGGGTGATCCAGTTTTGCCCATACCGTTTGCTGAAGATGCTGCCTTTCCTCCATTGAGTGTTCTTGACAACTTTGGCTGAAATTGCATGTGCTCAAGTTTGGGTCTTCAATTTTGTTCCACTGATATATGAGTCCATTTTTGTGCCAGTACCATACTATTTTACGATTACAACTTTTTTTTTTTTCAAATTTCATCACAAGTGAAATTTCTTTTTTTTTTTTTAATTTTTATTTATTTCTGTATGTGTATGAATGTACTGTCTGCATGCAGGTCTGTGCACCCGTGTCGTGCAATGCCGCGGAGGTCAGAAGAGGGCGTCGAATTCCCCTGGAACTGGAGTTCTCCTGGAATTGGAGTTTCAGACGGTTCTTGGCCGCCATGTGGGTGCTGGGGATCGAATCCGGCTCCTCTGTAAGAGCAGTCGGTGCTCTTAACCGCTAGGCCATCTCTCCAGCCCCTATGATTATAACTTTATAATATAGTTATGATTATAACTTTATAATATAGTTATGATTGTAAATTTATAATATAGTTTGAAATCTGTTGCTCAGCATGATAAAGCATGCCTTTCATCCAAGCACTCAGGAGATAGAGGCAAGTGGATTTCTATGATTGCAAGGTCAGCCTGGTCTATATAGTGAGTTCCAGGAGAGCTGGGACTACAGGGAGACCCTGTCTCAAAAGGTCAAACACAATCAGAAAAAGGAAATCTGGCATAGTAATCCCCACCCACCCCCACCCCCCACCACATTACTCTTTTTGCTCAAGGTTTTTTGGCTATCTGTGGATCTTTTGTGTTTCCAAATGAATTTTAAGATTTTTTTTTCCATTTTTGTGAAAAAAAGTCATGGGGATTTTGATTGGGAGTTAATTGAATCTATATATTTCTTTGGGTAGGATGGCCATTTTTACTATATTAATTCTTCCAATCCATGAGCATGGGAGGTCTTTCTGTCTTCTGGTGTCTTCCTCAATCTCCTTCTTCAAAGATTTAAAATTTTTATAATGGAGATCTTTAATGTCTTTGGTCAGGTTTATTCTGAGATTTTTTTTTTTTTCGAGGCTATTATGAATAGGATGGTTTCCATGTACTCCTTCTCCAATTGCTTGTTATTGGCATATAGAAAGGCTACTGATTTTTATAGATTAATTTTATAACCTGCTACTTTCCTGAAACTGTTAATCATTTCTAGCAGTTTTCTTGTGGAATTTTTGGCATCCCTGAGGTAAACTATCATGTCATCTGCAAAAGGGGTAGCTTGACCTCTTTTTTTCCAATTAAAACACCTTTAATTTCCTTCTCTTCCATTATTGCTCTAGCAAGAGTTTCAGGCACTATATTGAAAATGAGTGGGCAGCTTTGCTGGGTTCCTGACTTTGAGGAGAATGCTTCTAGTTTTACTCCATTTAAAATGATGTTGGCTGTAGGTTTGTTGTATATGGTTTTAATTATGGTGAGGTATGGTCCCTCCAGTCAAATTCCTTCTAGCACTTTAAACATAAAGACATGTTAAATTTTATCAAAGGCCTTTTCTGCATCAATGGAGATAATCATGCTGGCTTTTGTCATTGAGTCCATTTACATGATTTAAAACATTTATTGATTTACATATGTTGAAGCATCCCTGCATCTCTGGAATAAATTTGACTTGATCATGGTGGGTGACCTTTTTGATGTATCTGGTTTGCAAGTATTTTGTTGAGAATTTTTAAATCTATATTCATTAAGGATATAGGTTTATAGTTTTCTTTTTTGGTTGTATCTTTGCCTGATTTTGGTATTAGAGCTATGCTGGCTTCATTTTCTCTTGCAGCTTTCAGTATTGTCTCTTTGTTTTCAGTGTGTAGTGATTTTACTATGGTATGGTGTGGGGAACTTCTTTTCTGGTCCTGTCTATTTGATGTTCTATGTGCTTCTTGTATTTGTATGGGTATGTCTGTCCTTAATTTGGAGAGATTTTATTCTATGATCTTGTTGAAGTTCTGGTCAATACTATTATCCTGGGATTTGTCTCCTTCCTCTATAGCTATAATGCATAGGTTTAGACTTTTCATGGTTCCCACATTTCCTGATTATTCCATTCCTGCCCCCCCCGCCCCCCAGGCAGGGTCTCCCTGTAGCCCCAGCTGTCCTGGAACTCACTCTGTAGACCAAGCTTGCCTTGAACTCACAAAGATCCGCCTGCCTCTGCCTCCCAAGTGCTAGGATTAAAGGTGTGCACCAACACTCCCAGTTCTGAGTGGCCCAATTCTTCCATGTTATCTTCTAGTCATGATATTCTATTTTTCTACTTCATTCCTTCAGTTACTGAGGTGTTCTCCCATTATTTGCAGATTGCTGGTTGAGTATTCCATTTTCTTTTTCATTTCAGCTTGAGTTTTCTTCAGTATTTCCATAGCTTTTGTAAATTCATTTAACAGTTTGTCATTCTCTTCTTTTAGTTTATCACTATTTTCTTTTAGTTCTTTGATTTGTTTGTATGTGTGTCCTTTAAATTTCTTGAATTCTTTGATCATGTTAATGATGGTCCTTTTAACATTCGTATCCTGGGTTACTTCTAGAGGGTCCTCATTATAGGAGTCTTCTACAGGATTGGTAGTTTTTAGCAGAGATTTATTATTTGGGTTATTTGTTATTGGTTTTTATGTTGTTGTATTTTTAGCATATGGATTTCTTTTGTCCTTTGTGATTCTGCTGTGAAACACACGTTTCATTGTTGAATTGAAGACTGGCTTAGCTTGTATAATTCAAATGCATTCCTTGTCTTCTTATTAGGTATGAAAGGCTGGTTGGCTTAGGCTTCAGGTTTTCACTTCAGATTTTGTACTGTAGTGACCAGCTAGTTCTCAATCAGGTAGTCAGGGACTTGTCCAGAGTCCCAAGATAGGTAACGATTAGGTAGGCTTGAACCCTGCACCATGTGGTTTTCGCTTATCAGTTCTCCAGAGCTGGATTGAGGCATCTGTATCTGGATCTTGGGGAAGAGAAGCCTGGCCTGGAGCAGAGGGAGGGGCCCCAGTTATTTTGCAGATAGTGGATAGTGAGTCTGGAATGCTGCTGCCAGGAGCCTTTGGGTCTCCTGGGCAGTGTCTGGGCCTCTCCTCTCTCACCCTCCAGTAGCCCAGCCACTGGTGCAACTGGGAGACAACTGTGCTTCTCCTATCTCACCTGCCCAAAGCCCAGTAGCTTTGATTATGTATATCTTTAATCCCAGCTATCAAGAGGCAGAGACAGTTCAATCTCTCTGAAATTAAGGGGAACCTGGTCTACATGGTAAGTTCCAGGCCAGGGGTTGCAAGGGAGGCCCTGCCTCAAAAAAACCTCCCCCCAAAAGATTCTAAATAAACATAATAAAATGAGGGGGAGGATGTGTACAGTTGGTCAGTGGTTAATAGCATGCATTGCTCTTTCAGGGGACCTGAGTTCAGCACCTATATCAGATAGTTTACAACAGCCTGTAACTGCAGCTCCAGTGACCCCGCGTCTCTGTGGGTACCTGCACTCCTGTGCCCATACCCGCCCCTTTATATTCATAGTTAGAAATAAGAATAAAATCTTATAAAACTTAAGGTAGAAGAGAAACAGACAATTCAATAAAATTAATCTAATATTTCATGATCTGAACAACAAATTTGTCACATAGAGGATACTACAAAGCCATTCAGAAACCCCAGAACCAAAAAGGTCAGTGGATAAAAACCATGGTGAAGAAGCTGCATAACAGACAGGAACAGGCAGATAAAAGACTATCTAGTCCCTAAGACAGATTGTTTTACAAAATGGTAAATGGAAAAGAATGCAAGCAGCTCCCAAGTGGAAAGAAATATTTGAATTACAAATTTTCCAGATGGGATAAAGAAGGAAGAAGCTTAGAAGACCTACTTAGTGAAAAAGAAAATTGCTCAAAACTCCCCAAATATTGGCAAAGATACACATATCCAGATTGAGGAGGCTCAAAAGATCAAATAGAAATGACCTCAAAAGTTATCTTTTCTAGCTTATTAAAATCAAACCATCAGAGTCCAAGAAAATAAAATTTTATATATATAGCAAGAAAAAATGCCAAATCATGTTTAAGAGAACTGCTTTTATGTTAATGAAGAATGCCTCTGTAGAAGCCTTATAGACAGGGGAAAAGGAGATGACATTCAAACTCTAAAAGAATCATGTCCGGCCAAGAACATTACACCAAAAAAAGCTACACTTTAAGCTGGAAGAAAAAAGAGACTTCAAAATAAATTGAAACTGAAGGAACTCATTATCCCAAGACCAGAAACACAGAAAAGGTTGCTAGGCATCTAGAAGCACAATATACATAACACCCAACAAAAGTATAAAACCCTCCCACCTCTGGATGAAGAGCTGTAGGCAATTAAAGGATGGAGAGGGAAGAAGTATTTGTTTTCTACAGGGACTAGCTCCAGGGGAGTATTATATATATATATATATATATATATATGTATATAGAGATGATACATAATAAAGATGAGAACAAGAAATTGAAAGGGAGTAGGAGGGAGGGATGGAAATAACATATAGACAATACTACTGTATGGAATTCTAAAACAAAAGGTATGAAGCATAATAGAAGTAGAATTACACAATAGAAAAAGACAAAATGAATGAATGTTATGAGGCTGGAGAGATGGCTCAGTGGTTAAGAGCACTGGCTGCTTTTGCAGAATACCAAGGTTTGAGTCCCAGCACCAACATCGTGGCTAACAACTTTCCATAACTCCTGTTCCAGAGAATATGACACTCTCGTCTGACACTCGTGGGTACTACATGACATGGATACACTTACAATATGCAGGCAATACACTTGTATGCATATAATAAAATAATAAATAAAATATCATAAAGGAATCAATATTATCAATACAAGAACCCAGGTACAAGCTAAGCAATAAAAGGGAAACAAGGGACACAGAAAGCCAGCAGAGGAAACCCAGTACAATGACAAGACTAATTCTTTGAAAGATGCAGATATATTAAATTCTCTAATATAAATATTTAGATGGGCCAAATGGATTAAAACCAAACCCATGAGGTTCACTGAGATGGTTTAATCTGTAAAAGTTCTTGCCACTAAATCTGAGGACTTAAGTTCAATCTCCAATTACACAGTGGAAGGAGAGAACTGACTTCTGCAATATATATTCTTTGATTTTGATTCTTGGTAAATATCCATGCACACACACACACACACACTTTAAAAATATTTATTTTGTAAAATGTACTGAAAAATAATTAAAGGAAAACCAATGACATATCATCTCCTCTCAATTAAAACAAACAAACAAACAAACACACAAACAAATGCCATCACTGGTAAAGACACATATTCTCCAAAAATGGAGAATAAAAATAAATAGAAATAGGTATGGTTATATCAGTCAAAGCAGATTCAAGTCAAACATTATAAAACTAAGAAAAGAAAGAAACTGTCTGATAATAAATGGAAAAATTTCATAAGAAATAATAACAAATTATAAAAATGTCTACACTCAGTGACAGACACCATATTATAAAGGGAACATTTATTAGATCCAAAGTGTGAGATTAACACCAGTACAATCATATCCAGGACAATCTTTTTTATTTATTCATAGATGACCAGACCAAAAATAATGTCAAGAAAGTAACATCAAAGATAACTATGTTATAAATCAAATGCCCAGAAAATATACTTAAGAACTATTCCTCTAAGAGCTGCAGAATATGCCTTCTTTCATCAGCATGCAGGGTGTTCTCTAGGGTATGCCCTACGTTAGGCTGTTGTGGAATTTTATTAAACTTTTAGGGAAGAACTAACATAAATTCTTCTTAAACTTTTCCTTGAATTTTTCTTAATCATTGAAAGAAAGAGGACTTCCAAACTCATTCTGGAGTCAGGATTATCCTGGCTCCAAAATGAGACAGAGACAAAATAAAAATAACTAAGGGAAGCAAGAAACCAAAATCCCCGATGAACACAGATGCAATACTTCTCAAAAAAGTACTAGCAATCCAAGCCCAAATGCACAGCTAAAGCTCATATGTCACATTATGTGGGATTTGGCCCAAGGATACAAGGACACTTTGACATATTATGAATGTGTGTGTGCATGTGTGTGTGTGTATGCACATATACCAACTAATGCAAACACTTTGATATTAAATACTAGAAAATCAAGAGCTCTCCCCACACTTAAAGTATCTCCTCATTCTGCTCCCAAATAAATTCTCAAGCCATTATAATCTGGCTAAAACTTACACATGGATTATAAGTTTATCTTTATAAGTCTATGTGGAAGTGCCAAATTCATGTAATAGGCAGTAACGTTGGGACCATAAATGCAGAGTGTTTTAGTTCATCTTGGGATACAGTCAGCACAAGTGCAGTATGGGACTGTACTAAAGGGATCCACTTATGCCCTACATACTGGTTCTGTTATGTGCTAAACAGTTTTCTCAGTATTGTGAAGACAATGACAAACAAAAAACAGATATGATGCCTTGCCTCAGTCTAATGCTGACAGACATATGTAAAACAATAAGTTATACAAATAAAACAGAAGTTGAAACAATAATAAAAGAGAAAATTCAGTTGGCCACATTGTAAAAATGAACACATAGAAAATTAATAGGTTTCTACTAAAGAACTGAATGCTAAGTGAGGAAAACAGTAAAGAAGCTTGCCACTAAGCTTGAAGAAGCTGTTTAAGTCAGAGGACACAGACCTGTGAAGACTTGAGGGTTGGAGAGGAAGTATGCTCACAGTAGTGGAAGAGGGACAGGAGGCCTATAGGGTAAAAACAACTATGGAATGGACCATGTTATGCCACAGAAAAAAATTAGTACTTAAATGTCAATGGCCTGACACTAAAAAGTTCACTCTTCCTTCATGTTACATACTTAATTCCAAAGGTCAGAATTACAGACCTTTGTAAAACACTTGCTAAGTTTTGTTCATTATCTTCATAGTAATTAAAAACAATGAAAAGGTTGAGCTCAAAGGAAGCAACTACAGTCAGGAGTATTTTTAGAGAAGATCACTGATTCTGGATTGAAAGGGCCAGGAGGAGATGCAAGAAGAGAAATTGGAACAGGGCTGCTTCTGTGGTGGTAACATTCTTGTTGCAAGGACCATTTTCCTGAGTGGCTGTTCACCTATATACCAGCAGTGGATGAGGGTTGCTGTTTCTCATACTTTCTTTTTAAAAATATTTTATTTATTCCTCTTATTTTATGTGTATGAGTGTATTGCCTGCATGTGTGTAAGTGCCCCCATGTTGTGCAATGCCCTAAGAGGACAGAAGAGGGTGTTGGATCCCCTGGAACTGGAGTTATGGACTGGAATCAAACCCAGGTCCTCTGCAAGAGCAGCCAGTGCTCTTAACTGCTCAGCCATCTCTCTACCCCCTAATATCTTCTTAGTAATTCAAAATTTCACATATACATATTTCACTGTGCTCGTACTCAGCTCCGTATTTCTCTTATCCTCTCTCACTCTTGGGGACCCGTTCTTCCTCCTTCTCCTAGTAGTTCTCCCTCCTACTTCATAGTTTCATTGTTGCTGTTGTTTTGTGATGCACTGAGTTTATTTAGAATTGTTTGCATGACCATGTGTGGGGTTATTTATTTGATCAAGGGTAACTTGCCAGTAGCTAGACAATTAAAGAGTACGAATTTGCCTCCCTTGTAACCATTAACTACCTGTATCTCCCCAGGGTGGGTGGGGCCCCTGGTTAGCCCTCCCTTTTTCATGATGGAATGTTGATGGAACATCTTGTGTAGGCAGCTGCAGCTGCTGTCAGTTCATGTGTCAACAGCCACATCATGTCCAGAAGACACAGTTTCATAGCACTCTTCCCTTTTCTCTGGCTCTACTTTCTACCCCCCTTTCTGTGATGTTTCCAGAGTCACAGAAGGTTTGATAAACATGTCTTGTTTACAGTTGACGCGCAACAGGCACTCATTCTTGGTATGATACTTTGCATTCACTGTTACTGTGCTGAATAGCTTTAATGTCAACTTGACACACCTGGGTTGAGGGAGCCTCAGTTGGGGAATTGGCTCCATTGGACTGGCCTGTGGCCACATCTGTGGACTCTTGTCTTGATAGTTGAGCAATGTGGGAGGGCCCAGCCCACTATGGGTGGTACCACCCTGGGCAGGTTGCTGTGTACAGTATAAGAAGGCAGGCTGGGCATGAGCCAGGGGAGCAAGCCAGTGAACAACATTCCTCCATGGCCTGTGCTTCAGCTCCTGCCTCCAGGTTCCTGCTCTGAGTTCCTGCCTTGGGCTCCCTGAGTGATGAACTGTGATCCAGGAGATGTAAGCTGAATAAACCCTTCCCTCCCCAAGTTGGTGTCGGTCAGAGTGTTTTGTCACAGCAATGGAAGACAAACTAGAACAGAAATTGGTACCAGGAGTGGGGTATTGCTGTGACAGACCTGACCTTGGTGTTTTGGGGAAGGATTGTGGAGGCGTTTGGAACTTTGGGCTGGGAAGATCATTGAATGCCTAAAGATTGTTGCTGTGGAGCTTGGAGAAGTTTTGCTGAAGGAGTTGTAGAAGATGGAGGCCTGGCTTGTGAAGTTTCTAGTTTCAAAGGAGAGCAGAGATCATCAGGACTGTGTAATCTGTGGGTTCTGGTCAGCTGGGGCTGTGGAGAATCAGCTGTAAGTAACAAGAGACCAGAACCTGAAGTGAAACTTTTGTGGTACTGGGGCAATTGATGCTGGTTAGCTGGGGCTGAAAAATCAGCTGTAAGTAACAAGAGACCAGCATCACTGAGGTGAAATCTTCTGGGGAGAATATCTTCAAGGTCAGCACACAGAAGCTGTGACCCAGAAAGGGCCTGAGCCTCCATCTCGAGCCAGAAGCCGGACTTGGTAACGTGTAAGAGTCTCCTATATGGTTCCGGTGTTGAAATTTGAGGGGGTCACAGAGAGCAGCCGAGGCTTGGCACTGTGAGAGGTCAGGAAAGACCATTGGTGGAAGTGCACCTCGGTTGCTGTGAAGACCCCAGGATTGCAGGGGTCATGGAGAGAAGCTGAGGCTTTGCACCAGGAGAGGTCAGAAGAGACCATTGGTGAAGGTGCTGCCTCAGTTTCAGTAGCGACCCCAGCTTTTTGGAGATGCCGGTACCCTGGGACGACCACCAAGAGCAGCGGTAGGTGTAGAATGGAGTCGGCCTGGGCCTGCGAGATGAGTGTGCCACGGACGGCAGAGTCGGAGAGGGGGAGCTGCCGAGACCCTTTGGAGCCCAGAAGATCGTGAGTGAATCCCAGGTGTCCAGCCTTGAGCTACTTTGCTGGACTTAGGTTTTGTTTGAGTGTGCCTGATTCTTCCCTTTGAAATAAGACAGTACTTGTTTTGGATTTTACAGCAGCCCACAGTTAAGAGACTTTTAACAGACTGTGAACTTTTAAGTGTTTGGACATTTTAAGGACTGTGGGGCTTTTAAGGTTGTACTGTCTTAGGTTGTGATTAATGTTAACATCATACTTTGGGGATAAGAACTGGAAAGGTGGTGGTTTAATAGTGATGTGTTTTGTGTGTCAAGTTGACAAGGGGTCAATTGTGCTGGATAGCTTTAGTGTCAACTTGACACACCTGGGTTGAGGGAGCCTCAATTGGGGAATTGGCTCCATTGGATTGGCCTGTGGCCACATCTGTGGAGTATTGTCTTGATGGTCGAGCAGTGTGGGAGGGCCCAGCCCACAATGAGTGGTGCCACCCTGGGCAGGTTGTTGTGTACAGTATAAGAAGGCAGGCTGGGCATGAGCCAGGGGAGCAAGCCAGTGAACAGCATTCCTCCGTGGCCTGTGCTTCAGCTCCTGCCTCCAGGTTCCTGCCCTGAGTTCCTGCCTTGGGCTCCCTGAGTGATGAACTGTGACCCAGGAGATGTAATCTGAATAAACCCTTTCCTCCCCAAGTTGGTGTTGGTCAGAGTGTTTTGTCACAGCAATGGAAGACAAACTAGAACAGTTACCTACCACAAAATTAGGCTTCCCTGATCAAGGCTGGATGCAGCACTAATCTATCAGTATAAACACAAATATTCAGTAGGCAGGTAGACAACAATATATATATATATATTTAGCAAAATATCAGTAGTAAGTTCCCTCTTAGGTCTGATGATCTCTCTAGCAATGAGCTTTGGACCAGGTCTATAGTACCAGCCATGATCTACCTCCAGTGGGCCTCAAATCCAATCAGAAAGTCTTTGGCAGCCACCCTATTAGTCATATCACTATTTCACCAGTGGGTGCATCTTGTATGGCAGCTTGATTATTGGGAACATACAGCATCCATGACTGGGCAAGAGTGCTGAGGGCTTTTCTTCCTCAGCACCCTGCATAGCACCTTCTAGCACTACAAAAGCTAGCCAGCAAGGAGGAAGCTCTTAGCTCAGGTTCGGTTTGATTTTTCAGTGTCATCCAACAGAAGAGTGCAGCAAGAGGGCCTTACCTTCTAGTGCTGGTGGGCAGCCAAGAGTAATGGCAATACCCTGTATTGTTCTGAGGGCCTCTGGGGCCTACCATCTCATATTTTTGGATACATGTTATTTCCTTTCTTTTTATTAATACTCAAATGGTGTCTAACAACTGTCCATAACTCCAGTTCCAGGGAATCTGACACCTTCTTTCAACATCCCTGGGTATTGCATGACACTCTATTTGAGTTTTACAGACCTGCTATGCTGAAAATACTATAGAAATTCATCTAGGCATAAAAATATAAGAACAGGTATGTAACAGGAATAACATACCTTGCTTTTGAACATGTACTAGAAATCCTTAACAGTAGATTTAAACTAGCAAAGGAAATAAACAGATGATTTTAGGAGAGGCAAAGCAAAATTTTCCAGTCTAAGGAAGAAGAAGAAGAAAATAAATGTAAAGGACAGAACCACAGATGCCCATGGAACAGCATCAAGCACATCAGTGTATGTGTGTGGCGGTAACACTCAAGAGAAGAATGGAGAGAGAGGTAATGTAACTGAAGAAATGTCCTCACATGTGATAAAGAACACTAAAGTACACATCCAAAAACTGAGTAGACTGAACACTACGTGTTCATCTGTAAACAAATCATATTTATCCAATAAAAACCAAAGATAAAGAAAAAATTTGAAGTTAACAGAGCAAAATAAGTCAGCCTACCAGGGACACAAAAAAGGATTAAAATTTTACTTTTTACTAGACATAATGGACAGTCTAGCCAATAGTACAACTTGATGAACATTTAAAAAGAAAATAAACCCCTAATCTGTCAACTAAGATATTCTTACCCCTCCCAAAATTTCAAAAATGGAGAGAAGGGGGCTGGAAAGAAGTCTCAATGGTTAAGAGTACTGGCTGCTTTTGCTGAGGACCAGGGTTTGGTACCCAATACTCACATGGCATCTAACAACTGTCCATAACTCCAGTTCCAGGGAATCTGACACTTCTTTCAACATCCCTGGGTATTGTATGACACTCTGTTTGAGTTTTACAGACCTGCTATGTGAAAATACTATAGAAATTTTCTTCCAGGCATGAAAATATAAGAATAAGCTTTAACTTAATATATTATTTTGATTTTTGACCTAAAGACATAAAAAGTGGAGATGCACATTAGATACTTCCTTGATAACTTATTAAGATTAGATTAAAATACACAAACACATATAATGTAGAATGATAGAAAATTTACTTACATAATGACATGGTTACAATGCTATAAAAAGACTGTGTTTTCCAGACACAATAGGACAACTGCACATATATGGTAGGAACCTATAACAATGTGACAACATTCACAAGACCTACACAAGTCCAAGCCAGACAAATCCACGGGATGGAGTGGGGAAGTGGGCACAAAACCCCAGCCCTAACGGGGAGCTACTGGCATGACAGCTGCTGGGTGAGGGGGCCAGTTCTCTTCCAGGGTGTGATAAAAGTAGGTTGACCACACTCCAAGGGATGAACCCACATTCATGAGTATTTGGGGAAAACAAATTGTACTTTATAGGCCTTAAAAAAAATAAAGGACAGGAATGGGGTGGGGAGGCCAGGAAGGTGAGGGGGATCTGAAAAGAAATGGGGGGAGGGGGGTTCATCTGAATATGATCAAAATAAATTGTATAAAACATTAAAGCATCAATAAAACTATTTTAAAAAATAGACTACAAGACAAAAGTATTAGTATGGATAAAGAGGGTCACTTAAGAGTAATGAAAAGTGTTAAATAGGAAGTTACAGCTACTTTAAATGTATATCCACATGAAATAGCACCCTAATTATTCACAAATGTACATTACCCAAAAATAATAATTTTTTTTTCTTTTTGTCTTTTGAGACAGGGCCTCCCTGTAGCCCCAGCTGTCCTGGAACTCACTCTGTAGACCAGGCTGGTCTTGAATTCACAAAGATCTGCCTGCCTCTGCCTCCCAGGATTAAAGGCGTGCGCCACCACGCACAGCTACAAATAATAAATTTAAGGTGAAACAGATAATTGAAATAACTTTGAACCAGGTGTGGTGGTACATGCTTTTAGTCTTAGCATTGAGTCACAGAAACAGGTGGATATCTGTGAATGTAGGCCAGGCTGGTCTACGCAGCAAGTTCCAGGTCCAGTCCCAGTAACACTGTGAGAGTCTGTCTCAAAGACAAACAAAAACTAAAGATAGAACAACCAAAGAACACGAGAGACTTGAACTATGCTGTTAATCAGTTTGAACTCAGATGTTTATAGAACACTAAAAGTAACAACACTATGGTATGCATTGAATGCATATGACATAATACAATCTCAATGTATTTGCAAGTGCTGAAATGCAAAATGTATTCCTCAACTTCAATGAAATTTTTAAACATAAAAACCACACAAGGAAATCCTTAGACCAATACAAATTCAGTTAGAAATAAATAAAACTATCTATTTATTTATTAAAATGTATTCTTATACTTGGGAAATAAGGCTTTCAAGTAGACTGGATCAAAGAGAAAGTCTGCCAGGAAATTATAAAATATTTCAGACTATAGTCTAGTATAAAAATACAAGTTTTAGGGCTAGAGAAATGGCTCAGCAGTTCAAAGTAGTGACTGCTCTTGCAGAAGATCCAGGTTTGATTCCCAGCCCACACATGTGGATAACAACCATTTATAACCCCAGTTCCAAGGGAATCTGACACCTTCTTTTGACCTCCGTGGCACTGAAGGGTATGGGTGCACTTACAAAAATGCAGACAATGCACTAAAATACATTATTTAAATGATAACAAAATGTTAAAAAATACAAGTTTTGCTTTGAAAATATAAAAGGCTTTCATACTGTTAACCTTTTTCTGTTTATTTTCTGGAAGTGCCTAATAGACTATAAAATATTTTCAATTACAGTAGCTATTTCCTGGAATGAACTTCTCTGAATGAGAGATGCTGGACTGATTCCTAGACAGCTGAATTAATGACATCTCAGGAAGCATAAGCTGGTGATTTTGGTCCAATTGTAAAAATATATGATCTTGGAACACTCAGCTACTCAATAAATAAAATTTTAAGTGATATAATCACATATATCATTTGTTTTTTGAACTTTTAGAATACATAAGAAAAGTTCATAAAATACCATTAGAATCACAGATTAAATGTAAATATTATTAATTTCCAATATATAGAATAAAAAAATACATGGAACAATAGGTAGTAGTCACAGTCACATACAGTGTAGAGAATAAAGAAATAAAGCACAAGTGAATGATCTAACACTGCAGCTAAAAACAGTTGAGAGACAACAACAAATGAACCCTAAACGGAGCAGACAAGAAGAAATAATAAAAATCAGAGCAGAGATCAATGAAATAGAAACAAAGAAAACCATACAAAAAATCAATGAATCCAAAAGTTGGTTCTTTGAGAGAATAAAACAAGATAGACAGACCTCTAGCCCAGTTAATCAAAAGAAAGAGGGAACAACTCCAAATCAATAGAATCTGTGATGAAAGGGGAAATATCACAACAGACAATGAAAAGATCCAGACAATCATACGGGACTACTTCAAAAACTTATATTCTACTAAGTTTGAAAACCTAGAAGAAATGGATGAATATCTGAAATCCTGGGAATCACCAAAGCTCAACCAAGAAGAGATCGACAGCCTAAACAGACCAATAGTACAGGAAGAAATCGAAGATGTAATAAGTAGCCTCCCAACCAAAAAATGCCCAGGCCCGGATGGATTCACGGCAGAATTCTATAAAATATTTCGTAAAGACTTACAACCATTACTACTTAAATTGTTTAGAAGGATACAAATGGAGGGACTTCTCCCAAATTCCTTCTATGAAGCCAGCATTACGCTACTACCAAAACCAGGGAAAGATACAACCAAAAAGGAGAACTATAGACCCATCTCCCTAATGAACACAGATGCCAAAATTCTAAACAGGATTCTGGCAAATCGCATACAGACTCACATCAAGAAAATCATCCACCATGACCAAGTTGGATTCATACCAGACATGCAGGGATGGTTCAACATACGAAAATCAATAAACATCATCAAACATATCAATGGACTGAAGGACAAAAACCACGCCATCATCTCAATTGATGCGGAGAAAGCCTTTGACAAAATCCAGCACCCTTTCATGTTTAAAGTCCTGGAGGGAATTGGTCTGGAGGGATCATTCCTCAATGTAATCAAAGCCATATACAGAAAACCCACAGCCAATATCATCCTAAATGGGGAAATGACAGAAGCATTCCCCTTAAAGGTAGGAACTCGGCAAGGCTGCCCCCTGTCACCACTCCTCTTCAATATAGTGCTAGAAACCCTAGCTAGGGCAATAAGGCAAGAAAAGGAAATTAAAGGAGTTCTAATTGGAAAAGAGGAAGTCAAGCTATCCCTTTTTGCTGATGATATGATTGTCTACCTAAGGGATGCTAAGAACTCCACCAGAAAACTCCTAGAAACGATTAAGAGCTTTGGTAAAGTGGCAGGATACAAAATAAACCTAGAAAAATCAGTAGCCTTTCTGTACACCAACAACAAGCAATTGAAGAAGGACTACAAGGAGACCTTCCCACTCACAATAGCCTCAAAAACAATAAAATACCTAGGAACAAACCTAACCAAAGACACCAAGGATCTCTACAACAAAAATTTTAAACCCCTGAAAAAGGAAATTGAGGAAGACATCAGAAGATGGACAAACCTCCCATGCTCATGGATTGGGAAAATAAATATAGTAAAAATGTCCATCCTACCCAAACTAGTGTACAGATTTAATGCGATCCCAATCAGAATCCCCAAGAGTTTCTTCACAGGCCTGGAAAAAAAAATCCTCAATTTCATTTGGAAAAACAAAAGACCCCGAATAGCCAAAGCAACCCTGAGTGAAAAGAGCAATACAGGGGGGATCGCTATACCAGACATCAAACTATACTATAGGGCTATAGTCATAAAGACAGCCTGGTACTGGCACAAAAACAGACCAGTTGACCAATGGAATAAAACTGAAGATCCAAACCTGAGCTCATACAATTTCAGCCACCTCATATTTGACAAGGGGGCCAAGAAGACACAATGGAAGAAAGACAGCATCTTCAGCAAGTGGTGCTGGCAAAACTGGATCACCACTTGTAGAAGAATGAAATTAAACCCCTACCTCTCACCTTGTACAAAGGTCAACTCCAGATGGACCAAAGACCTCAACGTGAAACCCCAAACTCTGGAGGTGATAGAAGAGAAGCTTGGCAGCAGACTACAAGACATAGGTGTAGGAAAAGACTTCCTAAATCAGACAGCAGCTGCACAAGAAATAAGATCGACAATTGACAAATGGGACCTCATTAAACTCAAAAGCTTCTGTACATCAAAGGAAGCAATAAAGGAAGTGAGGAGAAGACCCACAGAGTGGGAGGAAACCTTCACAGCAGATACATCTGACAAAGCATTAATTTCCAGAGTATACAAGCTACTCAAAAAACAAAGAAGAAAGAAAACAAATGAATCATTCAAAAGATGGAGCAAAGATCTGAATAGAGACTTCACAGAGGAGGAGTTAGAGATGGCCGAGAAACATCTTAAGAAGTGTTCAACATCTCTGATAATTAAGGAAATGCAAATTAAAACCACTCTGAGATATCACCTTACTCCAATAAGACTGGCTAGGATCAGGAACATGAATGATACCAAGTGCTGGAGAGGTTGTGGGGAAAGGGGAACACTCATCCATTGCTGGTGGGAATGTAAACTTGTACAGCCACTATGGAAAGCAGTGTGGAGAACCCTTAGAAGACTCAAAATGAGCCTTCCATTTGACCCAGTCATACCACTCCTGGGTATATACCCACAAGACACAACTTACTGCAAAGATACATGCACAGCTATGTTTATTGCAGCTCTGTTCACAATAGCAAAAAGCTGGAACCAGCCCAGGTGCCCTTCAACTGACGAGTGGATAGAGAAAATGTGGTACATGTATACAATGGAATACTATGCAGCAGTAAAGAGGGACAACATCATGAAATTTGCAGGTAAATGGATGGAGCTGGAAGACATTATGTTAAGTGAAGTAACACAGTCCCAGAAAAACAAACGACAAATGGTGTCCCTCATATGTGGATGCTAGTACCAACAACCCAGATATAAATATTTCTCATGGAGAGGGAGGCATAGTAAAAGAACAACAGAAAGACTGCATCAGAAAATGGACTGAAATGGTGAATTGGAAAGGGGGGATGGGTGGGAGAGGGACACGGGTGTATATTCGATTAAGGCATATTTAATTGACGTGAGCTCAGCAAGTACCCAGTTTCGCCTAGACACTGTCTACAGGACACATGGTGTTTTAGGACTTAGTAAAAGTAAAAGTAAACATGTGTATATTAAACAACATTGGTTTACAGAATCTGATAAAAATGGTAATGCATCTGAATTAAATGGAGATATAATTCGCTGTTGCCCACATTTGCTTTACATAAAATCTGTAGAGCAAGAACTTTGGGATTGACACATACAAATGTTCTCTATAATTTCTCTGTTGTACAGTATCACCTTGTAGCATTCTCTTTAAGATGATTTAACGTAAAAATTAAGTTTGCTTCCCAAGTTAATCATATATAGTCACCCAAAACAACATGGGTGAATTTGATGAAATCTATGCCTTGACTCCACCCTATAGTCATGTATAATACAACTATCTTCTGGAGACTCATACGCTAAAAAAAAAGGGGGGGGGATACAGAAAGACATGAAACCTTTTCATCAAACCCTTGCAATTCAAATCTTAAAACTAACTATGGGAAAAGATTTGTTTGTTCCAACAGGACAAAACGTCACCAACTTAACGGCTGAGAAAGAAAAGATACAGGTTTGCATTGAGTAGGATGTACCAAAAAGTGGCAACGGAAAGGCTGACCCGTCTGAACATTCAAAGGAAGAAAAGCCTCAGATTGCCATAAACATCGAACCCCTCTGTGGATCCTACATGTAACAACTAGTTATAATGAGTCCTAATGAAACTTACCTTCTAGGTGCCACAAAGGTTCTGATATGAGAGACTTCCTTGCCTTCCCACCCATAGAACAAGGAGAAATATGACAATGATGAGGTCGCTCCCCAACTGTAAATTGGAGACAACTATTGTAGAGGTAATCTCTTATAAAACCGGTAAAACTGCTTTCTTTAATTGACTACTAGACATGGGAACTGTGGAAGGGATTACTCTCTGTTCAGAACCAAATATAATACTAAAGTCCTAGGGCTATGCACTCAGGCAAAATATATTAATACAGGAGCTCTGACATCAGCAATGGATTGTTCTACCAGGTGGATGTTGGCCAGGGGATCCAAGGCCCCACAAAAGGTAAGGGCTCCTTGCCTCTAAGTTGGGATACCTACAGGAGGAGAGGCAATAAGACCCTGCTGCCGAAGACCTGACGTTAACATGGGAGGGATGTATTGAGACCACACATGCAAGTGTACAGATGGCCTCTGGAATGCCAGAGAGTGTTACCAAAGGCCACTAAACCAATAAAGCAAATATGGGTCTCCCTGAGTCAAGCAAGACTCCACCGTCAGCACCAGCTACACCTCACCTGCCTGGAAATACTGTGCAGCAGAGGCAGCCATGTGCCTGTATATCCCAAATCTAATTGGCTATTGGCTCTCCCCTTGGAGAAATAACCCATGGCTGATGCCACAAGCTTACATCCTCTACAGGTTAGATGTTATAAGCCACAGTAAGACCCTGTCATATTTAACAGGGGGGAAAATTGTAATTCATGGATTAACATATCCAAACATGTGTCTATGCTAAAGTAACCTACCATAACTATTAGTGCTGCTTAAATACCTATATATCTAATTGCTTGTTCTTCATTAGTAGGATCGAAAGGTTATTCCTGGACAAACTGTCAGCCCATGAAAGGAAACAGCCAGAATTGACCAGAGTCCAAGACAACAGCTCCAGAGAGAGTGGACTGTTTTGCTTCTCATCCACCTGTGCCTCTTTTCTAAGCCTAGGGAACAATCTGTGGAAGAGGGGGTGTGGTAGAATGTAAGGGCTGTGATTGGGGTGAATAGTGAAACTACAGCAATGTAGTCTGGACACTCATTTGATCAACTTGAACATACAACCCCTCACCCCCCGCTGGATGGTGGGGCTGTGGGGGTTTGGGCACAACAGCCTGCAAATTGGTTTCATATGAAGGATGCTTGTACTCATGGATTATCATTTATAGCTAAAAAAGGAAAAAAAAACTGAGAAAAAGATGCAGGACAGTTATGGCAGAATGCATGATCTGGGATGGGGTGGGGGTGGGGGGGAAGGGAAAGGGAAATATGCCTGAACTGAATTGGAAAATGATGTATGAAATGCACAAATCATCAATAAAAAAAAGAAATAACAAAGTCTATGACAGGAATATATCGCATAAAGCTATAAACAGGATCATTAAAAAAGTAAACAAGGGGCTGGGGAGGTGGCTTAGCAGTTAAGAGCACTGACAACTCTTACAGAGGACCCAGCTTCAATTCCCAATACCCACTTGGTGGCTAACAACCATCCATAACTCCCTTTCCAGGGGATTCAGTGTTCTCTTTTCATCTTCATGGATATTGTACAACATGGGTGCACCTACCTACATGCAAGCAATATGCTTGTACCATGTAACAGGAGGCCAGATACCAAAAAAGGCCTGAATCGTCAAACCATGAAGATTAGGAATCTACAGAATGTGGTTCCATGGACAGGCTGCCTCTATTTAGCTTCATCCACTCAGGGCTCAGGGACCATTTCAGAAGAGGGAACAGAAAGATTTTAAGATTCGGGGAGATAGGGGTTGGGTAAATCCATTATGGCTGAGTATAAGAAAGTTGGCTTCCCCCACCCCCCATAACCTAGAAGGCCAGCAGGAGATGGGAGCTGCTCCCATTCATTATATTGGACATCAGGCACCTGCAGCCCACCCCCTAGGGGGAGTGTAGCTTGAAGTGTAGCATTCCTAAGCTTACCTCTCCTGAGGCATGTCTGCTCTGTCCTCTGGAGGCAAATGGCGCAAGCCATAAGCTTATCCCAGGGGCTACGGTATTCCTGCCATAAAACTTAGCTGTTGCAGAATGCACGTAGGCTTCCCCTTTGTCCAACCACCTCCTGGTCAAAGAGCCCACCGAAACTCTATAGAAGTGCTTAAAAACACTGCAATAAATGAGTTTGTTCACTGATGATGCAACTCCCGGGGCTTTCTTCAGGTCCCTTTGGGTTCACTCACTCTTCTGGGACTGTCCGCTTCTCCCTCCCACCTCCCTTCTTGTGGCCCCAGCAGTCCAGACACAGCTGAGCACAAGGCTGGTGACCTGGGAGCTGGGAGGCAGGAACCTCTGGACATGGAAGAAGCCAACAGCTGTTCATCTGAACCTGCAGCATTGGTATCAGCGTTCACAAGACCCATGCAAGTTCAGCTGGACAAAACCCAGCACAGAGCTGCAGAAATGAGTAGCAGAGTCCAACCTCGGCTGAGGAAATATTGGCAGCAGATGGTGGTCAGGTAAGGAAGACCTGGCCTTCTTTAGAAAAGAAATTCCCGATAGGCTGACTAGAGCTCAGGGGAGGAGCTGGCATTGAGCAGTGAGCATGGAGAGTAATTTGGCACAATGTACTCTAGCAGAGTGACAGAAGGTGTGAACTGGGAGTGTGTATGTGTGTGTGGGGGGCAAGGGAGAAGCAGGTATAATGGCAATTTAGACTGACTAAAACATTACATATGAAACACATATAAATTTCAAAAATAAGAAAGAAATAGCGACACTAAGAATCTTTTCCCATGTCTTCCTGCATCTGTGTGTCATTCCAAGGAACTATCTTTTCAAATATTTGCCATTTTTCTTATCCTTGAAAGCACTGTTTAAATATCTTCAATATGCATTCCTTGTCAGATATTTGGTTTACAGATATGCTCTATCAATTAAAGGATTTCATTTTCTTAATCTGATCTTTTAAAGAAAACAAATTTTAATACCCATTTAAAAAATAAAAATAATAAAATATAAAAAAGTAAAAAAATAACAGACATAGAGCACTTTAATAGGATGAAATACTTACATTTTATCTTAGAGAGCTATATTTAAAATAAAAAAGTCATAGTATTTACATTTTCCTTAAGACTATATTGGTGACCTGAAGCACTAAAAACAGAGGTGGTTAAAGTTGACTGTTCATGGGAAACACACAAGAGATAAGACAAAGATTCTTTCATTTACTGTCTGTTCATTTCATCTTACCATATGTGACATCTACTTTAATTAAAAATATAAAAACAAAAGTAAAATCTCATTAGTGATTCTGACACTCGAGTCCCAGGTAAGGTACATCTTACATCTCAATAAGAGACTAAATCCAATAGGTCACAACAGATACAAGACAATTAAATTGAGCTTTCTAGGCTACACTTATGTCAACATTTTTTCAGAGCTGTGTATCTATCTCTCTCACATTATAGCTCAAATACTATAGTCAAGAAAAAGCAATATTGGCAGTCCAGCACCAGGGACTCGGTAACACTGTTTTCCTATATACCCCTTGACTTGTTCTTATTTGATGTAAACATGCACTGAAACTTGAAAACTCTGCTGTTCATGTTAAAGCCAGAAATTCAAGTCTTGGTCATTGTCTTGATATGAGTTCCCCAGAAAGTGGAACCTGAGACAGTTAAGGGACTTAGGAGATGAGTGAACACAGGAGTAAGGGAGGGAGAGGACTAGAGATTGAAGAAAAGCTAACAGTGACTTGTAGTACTGGTTGAAATTTCCTGGTGGAGATGGGCTTGGTTACAGCAGTTGTCATAGGTTGTTAACCACTCTGAAACTGACAGCTGCTATGATTTGAATGAGTTCAAATGCATTTCCCAAAAGTTCATGTGTTAGAACCTTGGTCATCAGCATGCTCATGATGTGTGAATCCTTTGGAAAGTGGTCAACTGTGGTCCTTAGTTCACGGGTACTGAGGGAAGCCTCTGCCTCTCACTTTCACCCTCACAAAGAACCATACCCTAGAGCCTCTGAAACTATGAACTAAATGAACTTCTCTCCTTATGAAGATAACTCCATTCCTTCAAAAGTACTCAGTACTCAGCCCAGAAGGGAAGAAGACAGGGAACTTGCCCCCAGCTGATGTCTCCACTGGATGAATATTTTTCCTGGGAATATATCTGCCTTGCATCTCAAATCTGTGCTTACTCTCTTCCAACAGCAGAGATTCCTGGGGCCAGAAACCAGGAACAAAAAGTCTCTGGTAGCTGTAGCTGAGACTGGAGTTCTGGAGAGGCTGGATAGAACATGGGGCAATAGGGAAATCTGTTTTCTTAGGAAAGAATCATGTGCCTCTGGCATGATTGACAGTGATTTGTACCACCAATTGTTCTGCCATATCTATTTAAGCATATATTTTACAAAGTAAATTATCAGATATTTAGGTTGCTTTCATAAGTACCTCATTAAAAACAATTAAAAAGGCATTAGTTGTATATTTGTCCTTTGGCTATTTGCAATTCTCTCTGGATATTATTTTTCAGACTATAAACTGGATTTTACTTGTATGCTTATTTCAGACATGGTTATCATGAATACTAGCACAAAAATGTCAGAAACCCACATTTTTTTTTTCTTTTTTTGGTCTTTTTGAGACAGGGTCTCCCTTTAGTTCCAGCTGGCCTGGAGCTCACTTTGTAAACCAGGTAGGCCATAAACTCACAGAGATCCACCTGCCTCTGCCTCCCAAGTGCTAGGATTAAAGGCGTGCGCCAACACGTCCAGCTGACATTTTTTTAAATTTTTTTTATTTATTTCTGTATGTGTATTAATGTACTGTCTGCATGCAAGTCTGTGCACTCGTGTCATGCAATGCCGCGGAGGTCAGAAGAGGGTCTCGGAATCCCCTGGAACTGGAGTTCTCCTGGAATTGGAATTTCAGACGGTTCTCTGCTGCCATATGGGTGCTGGGGATCGAACCCGGGTCCTCTGTAAGAGCGGTCGGCGCTCTTAACCGCTAGGCCATCTCTCCAGCTGACATTTTTAAAGATGACTTTATTCTTCCCATTGCTATGTTAGTCTAGGAGTAAATAGACCTTTACTAAGTGTTGACATTGATGAAGTACTGACCCACTTAGTGGCCTTTCACACACCTCTCACATTTTATATAGTCACTGTATAGAATGTACTTTACACTTTAAGAAAAATAGTGTGTGTGCATGTGCCCATGCATGCACTAGCAGAGGCCGCAGCACTCTATCACTCTCTGGCTTATCCTCCTGAGACAGGGGCTCTCCTTGAACCTGGAGTTCCCTGGATTTCAAGTGAGTCAAGGTGGCCAGGGAACCCCAATTATTCTCCTATTCCTACTTCCTTCATTGTTGAGGTTACACATGAATGCACAGCCACAAGCATTTTACATGTGTGCTGGAGATCTAAACTCAGCTCCATGTGACTGAGCAGCAAGCACTCTTAACCAGAGACATCACTCTAGCCCTCATGGATCATGATTTATGGGATACTTAGGTATGCTTATTTTATTTATATCCACCTATCTGCAAATAGCCCATAAAAATATATATATATTATGCTCAGACATAGGATCCTAGGTTTTTAAACTTTTAGGAATTTTTCATAAAGAGTTGGAGCCAATATATTTTCTTACATTAATTTCTATCAGTGGTACTGCAATGGTAATGTATTTTATTTTTTATTTATTTTTTAATTACTTTTTTATTTTGCTTTTTTTAACAATGAGTAATAATTTATGAGTACAAGCATCCTTCATGTAAAACCAATTTGCAAGCAGTTGTGCCTAAACCCACACAGCCCATGAGTCCCACCATCCAGCTGGGGGAGCTTGTATGTTCAATCAAGTTGATCAGATGAGTGTCCAGACTATATTGCTGTAGTTTCACCATTCACCCCAATCACAGCCCTTACATTCTACCACACCCCCTCTTCCACAGATTGTTCCCTAGGCTTAGAAATGGGGCACAGGTGGATGAGAAGCAAAACTTTCTCTGGAGCTGTTGTTTTGGACTTTGGTCAATTCTGGCTGTTTCCTTTCATGGGCTGACAGTTTCTCCATGAATAACCTTTTTTTTTGATCCTACTAATGAAGCACAAGCAATTAGATATATAGGTATTTAAACAGTATTAATTGTTATGGTAGGTTACTTTGGTATAGACACAGATGTTTGTACAGTATGTTTATCCATGAATTATGTTTTTTCTGTAAAATATGACAGGGTCTTACTGT
Source organism: Rhizomys pruinosus (assembly GCA_009823505.1). Lineage (NCBI taxonomy): Eukaryota > Metazoa > Chordata > Mammalia > Rodentia > Spalacidae > Rhizomys > Rhizomys pruinosus. The sequence goes on from VZQC01014462.1 coordinate 1,851,476, forward strand.
GGCTTATAACATCTCCTAACCACTAGAGGATGTAAGCTTGTGGTATCAGCTGTGAGTTATTCCTCCAAGGAGAGAGCCAATAGCCAATTAGATTTGGGATATACAGGCATATGGCTGCCTCTGCTGCACAGTATTTCCAGGCAGGTGAGGTGTAGCTGGTGCTGGACATGAGGAGCCTTGCCTGAATACTAAGGAGGAGACCTATATTTGCTTTATTGGTTTAGTGGCTTTTGGTAACACTCTCTGGTATTCCAGAGACAACATAACTTGCAAGTGTGGTCTCAATCATCCTCCCGTGCTTCATCGTCATCTTCGGAGCAGGGCCTTATCACTCTCTTCTTGCAGGTATCCAGGTTTACAGGCAAGAAGCCTTTACATTTTGGGGGCTTGGATCCCCGCCAACATCTCCTTGGTAGAATAATCCATTGCTGATATCAGAGCTCTCCTGTATTAATATATTTTTCTTAAGTGCATAGCTTAAGGGGCTTTAGTTATATTTGGATCTGAATAGGGAATAATCCTTTTCACAGTCTATGTCTATTAGTGGTCATAAAGAAGGCAGTTTTACCAGTTTTATAAGAGATTACCTCTATGACAGTTGGCTCCAATTTACAGTATAGAGAACGACCTCCCATCATCATCATATTTCTCCTTGTTCTATGGGGGGGAAGGTAAGAAAGTCTCTCGTATTAAAACCTTGCAGCACCTAGGATGTAAGTTTCTTAGGACTCATTTATAAATAGTTGTTACAAGTAGGATCCACAGAAGGTTGATGTCTTGTAGCAATCTGAGCTTTCATTCCTTCATATTCAGTGACGGCCCATTCTGCTGCATTCCTGGTACATTACACATGCAAGCTGGATCTTTTCTTCTCAGCCTAAGTTGGTGAATTTTGACCTGGAACATAAAAATATTTTTCCCATATTTAGTTTTAAGATTTGAATTGCTCCTAGGTTGTTTGGACAAAATGTTTTCAATCTATCTGTATCCTCTTTTATTATAGGTTCTATAGACTGTGTATGAGCCACATGAGTCCTCAAAGGTAGTTACACATATTAACAAATACCTATAGGCTGGAATCAAGCACGATTTCTCAAATTCACCCATGCTGTTTTGGGTTGACGTATGTTGTTAATTGGGAAGCAAACTTAAATTTTTTAAGTAAAATCATCCTACAGGTAAAAGGGAATGCTACAAGGTGATATTGTACAACAGAAAAAATATAGACGAACATTTGTATGTCCAATCCCAAAGTTATTGTTATACAGATTTTTAAGTAAAAACAAATGTGGCAACAATTTATATTTCCAATTAACTCAGGTCATTACCCCATTTATCAGAGCCTGTAAACCAATGTTGTTTAATATACACATATGGAGGAAAGACGGCATCTTCAGTAAGTGGTGCTGGCAAAACTGGATCACCACTTGTAGAAGAATAAAATTAAACCCCTACCTCTCGCCCCTGTACGAAAGTCAATTACAAATGGATCAAAGACCTCAACATGAAACCTAAAACTCTGGAGGTTGATAGAAGAGAAACTTGGCCAGCAGACTACAAGACATAAGGCATAGGAAAAGACTTCCTAATCGGGACAGCAGCTACACAAGAAATAAGATCGACAATTGACCAATGGGACCTCATTAAACTCAAAAGCTTCTGTACATCAAAAGAAACAAAAAGGAAGTGAAGAGAAAACCCCAGAGTGGGAGGAAAACTTCATGCAGATACATTGACAAAGCATTAATTTCCAGAGTATACAAGCTACTCAAAAACAAAGAAGAAAGAAACCAAAGTGAATCACTCAAAAAGCTGGAGCAAAGAACTGAATAGAGACTTCACAGAGGAGGAATTAGAGATGGCTGAGAAACATCTTAAAAACCATTCAACATCACTAATAATTAGGGAAATGCAAATTAAGACCACTTTAAGATATTATCTCACTCTGATAAGACTGGTCAGTATCAAGAAAACAAACAATATCAAGTGCTGGAGAGGTTGTGGGGAAAGGGGAACACTCATCCATTGCTGGTGGGAATGTAAATTTGTACAGCCGCTATGGAAAGCAGTGTGGAGAACCCTTAGAAGACTCAAAATGAGCTTTCCATTTGACCCAGTCATACCACTCCTGGGCATATACCCACAAGACTCATCTTACTACAGAAATACATGCACAGCTATATTTATTGCAGCTCTGTTCACAATAGCAAAAAGCTGGAACCAAATGCCTCTCAACTGACGAGTGGATAGAGAAAATGTGGTACATGTACACAATGGAGTTCTATGCAGCAGTAAAGAAAGACAACATCATGAACTTTGCAGGTAAATGGATGGAGCTAGAAGACATTATATTAAGTGAAGTAACACAATCCCAGAAAAACAAATGATCTATGGTATCCCTCATGTGTGGGTGCTAACACCAATAACCCAGTTATAAATATTTCTTGTGGAGAGGGATGCATATTAAAAGAACAACAACAGAAAGACTGCATCAGAAAACTGACTGAAATGGTGAATTGGGAAGGGTGGGAGGGGCGGGAGAGGGACACGGGTGTATATTCGATTAATATATATTTAATTGACCTGAGTTCAACAAGTATCCAATTTTTCCCAGACTCTGTCTACAGATTACATGGTGTTTTAGGACTAAATAAAAGTGGTAATATATTTTAAATCCTACTTCAGGTATTGGTGTGAAGAAGGCTGTGATTACTGCGCTTCAGAACAGTACAGCTAATGCAAGTCCTCTTTTCTGTGAACATCTGAACTAGCTGCTGCTAGCTTCTCCATGTTTTCTCCTGTCCCCTTTGCAATTGTGCTGATTAATGTGTGAACCTGATCCAGGCTCATCTTCCTTTGGATGACTGACTGAAAGCCTTGGTCAGATGAATTCCAGCTTTGTACAGCTCTAACATTCTCCCCTTCTGCTGTTATAGATTCATGAAGTGCTTGGTAGGAGTTGGATGCATAATATACTCTCACTGAACAGAGGAACGTTAGCCTTCAAAATAACTGCACTTGCTCCTTGCTAGCATCAAGTAACCAACAACATGGGACAACACATAGAAATTCTGGGGCCCTTTCTGTGTATGACACTTTTCACTGCTATGACAAATTTCTGAGAAAACAACTTACAGGGAGTAAATATTTATTTTTCTCACAGTTTCAGAAGTTTCAGTGTCTCAGGGTAGGGAAAATCTACTTTTAACTATGGAGGGCAGGAAAATGTGGTGCACTAGCTAGAAGGGTCCAGGGTAAGCTATGTCCCCCAAGATGTTCCCCAGTATCCTGCTTCCTCTAACCAGGTCCTACCTCCCTCAGTTCTATCAGCTCAAATAGTGTATTCCAATTTTGAATTCAATTATGGATTAAACCATTCTTTAAGTGACAGCCCTTAGGATCTGTTTCTGGAAACACCTCAGGCACTTGACTAATATCCTAGGATCTGCTCCATTCTGTCAAGTTGAACTATACCATCAACTGTATAAAAGAAGGCAAACACAATACTTACTGATAGTTTATTTTCTCTAGCATCTCTAACAAGCCATTCTGTCAAGTTGAACTATACCATCAACTGTATAAAAGAAGGCAAACACAATACTTACTGATAGTTTATTTTCTCTAGCATCTCTAACAAGACTCCATATTTGGGAAAATATAGGTTTCAAGTAGTATAATATGTGCTCATTTATTAACTGTAATTATCCTTCTAGTTTTGACTATAGAGTTGTTATTTTTCTTAATGCTATTTAAAAAATTGTCCTGAATTTTATTTTATTGAGTGTTGGTTAATGCAAGCTGTAATGGTTACTTTTGCAGACTGATATAAAATATAAAAGTAGAAGAAGCAAGTGAAAAAAGAATAAAGGAAAGAGAAACAGTAAAATAAGGAAATAAGAGGGAAAGAAAGAAGAAAACAAAATGAGCTTCCTCATAAATCCTTACTGCAAACTTTTAGACAATTTTTGATTTATAAAAGAGAATTTTAAATTCCTGCTCTTGTAGAACAACTGAAGTTGCTTCCTAGAGGACACATGTGGCAAGTTGATTTTTCATGAAGCCAAGCACAAATCGATTGCTACATAGTCCCCAAACTGACTCAGAAGTGATAGTTACTGTTAAACTGATTTTTCTAGAAAGTGGGCAAAGAAGAAGATAGAAATAGGTTAGAGATGCTTTTCTTTTTTTCTCAGAGAATTAGTGCAAAGCTTATACAGCTCCCCCTGGCAGTTCTGGAAGGTTTGATGCAAAACTTGGGTGTCCAAAGGTCTTTTGTCCTTTCAGGAATATACTCTCCTCAGTCTGCCCAGAAATTATTCTCCTGGAAACTTGGAACCTGAGGTGCTCAAACCACCATGAGAGATGGCAGGCACCTGGCCTCTTGTCCAGAAGGGCAGGGCTGCAATTACACGAATCCATACAGCTGTAGTCTCTTAAGACTACTATCCTATCTGCTGCCAGTGACTGTAAACTTAATGGGAGCACCTGCTGCCCCCTTGCTTAGTTAATTCATTGTGATCTGTCTGAACTAAAGGAAATTTCAGAAAAGCCTCTGTTCCTCAGTAATAAATTACTAGTCTCTATGTGGCCTGAGGGTCTTTGATTCATGTCATATTATACTTACACTATGTGCTGACTGCAGTGGACACGTTGAGTTTCTCTAAGCACTGTTGGGGCTGAAGAATAGGAAATAGCTACTAGGATTAAATAAAATGAGTAGATCAATTGTCTGTCTGAATATTGACAGCTGGGGAACCAGTCACCCTTGACCTCAGACATGAAGTGTAAAAGCACAAGCTAATAAATTTCTTGCAACAGTGATTGGCAGAGTGCAATAAAAACTAGCACAATTTCCTTTAAGAAATACCATAAGGCAATACAATGGATGTTCTCCAACAGATGGTGCTGAAACAACTGGACACGTGTGTAAAAACACAAATCTAGAAATAGGCCATGTGCCTTGCAACCCAAATATCTTAAACTGAGTTACTTTTAGTTGACATTGAAAAGTTTCACTGGATTGCTTATGGTTCTGTATAAACACAAAGCACAGAAGAATAAAGCCACTAGAAGAAATCAGAGAAAATCTAGATAACCTTGGATTTGGTAGTGACTTGGAGATGCAACACCAAAGGCACCATCCATGAGAAAAAGAATTGATAAACTAAGCTTCAGTAACAATTTTAAAATATTCTCTGAAAAAGGTCAAGAGAATGAAAAGACAAGCCACACATTGGGAGAAAAAACTATTTGCAAAATGCATATTTGCTAAAAGATAATAATAACCAACATATAAATAACTACTAACCAATATATAAAGAGCTCTTCAAACTACAATTGAAATAATAAAATCAGCTTAAATAATGGACCAAGACCTAATAGTTACTAACTACATTGAAGAAGAGGAGAGAAAACAAACATGGAAAAATGATCCCAGTATTTCTGCTTGGGAAAATGGAAGTGATAACAATGAAGAATCACTACATCTGTTAAAGCAACCCAAATCCAGAGCCACTGGAGAGCTAAATGCTGGCCAGCAGGGAAACAAGAGATCTCATTCATGCAAATGAGGATGCAAATGAGGCATGCGGCCTTTGGAAGACAGTTTAGAAGTTTCTAAGTATATTTAGAAATGTATTCTTGGCCGGGCGTGGTGGAGCATGCCTTTAATCCTAGCACTTTGGAGGCAGAGGCAGGCGGATCTTTGTGAGTTCAAGGCCAGACTGGTCTACAGAGTGAGTTCCAGGACAGCTGGGGCTGCAGGGAGACCCTGTCTCGAAAAAAAAAAAAAAAAAAAGAAAAGAAATATATTCTTGTCATGTTATTCAGCCACTGCTCTTGTTTTTTACCCAAATAACTTGAAATTTTGTATTCACATAAAAATTTATAAATGAATGTTTGTAGAAACTTAACTCATAAGGGCCGAAACTTGGAAGCAAACTAAGATGTCCTTCATAGAGTATGAATCAGTAAACTGTGGTAGCTTCAAAAAAGGGCACATTTAGCACTGAAAATAAATGAGATGCCAAGCCATGAAAAGACAGAACAAGTTGAAAGCTACTTTGCTAAGTGAAAGAAGCCAATATGAAGAGGCTTCCAACATTCTGGACAAGCAAAATTATCTGGAAAGCAAACACATCAGTGCTAATGGAGAAGGAAGAGATGGATGAACAAAAGATAGAGGGTTTTAGGGCAGTAAAGCTACTTGGTGCAATACTATTCTTGTGGACATATGCATTACATAGCACCAGAATTGAGCTCCAATGTATATTATGTGTACATAATGTATATGTAATGTTTATTATGTAATGTATATTATGTGTACATAATGTATATGTAATGTTTTGATCAGGACAATTTACTGAAAAGACTGTATTTCGAGATTTAAATTAGCTTGTTATCTGATTTTAGAATGAATTGACCAGATTTCTATGATGAATTCATGAACTATTTATATAGTTGGGTATTGCTTTCATCTCCAGTCTGATGATCTCTGCCTTTTAATTAGAAACTTTGTTATGCAAACTTAATGTAATTGCTGATAAGCTTATGTTTAAATCAGCCATTTTGCTCTCTGTGAAAAATATTGTTCTATTAGTTCCGTGATTCTTCTTTTTAAATTTTTTATTTATTTATTTTTATGTGTATGAATGTACTGTCTGCATGCAGGTTTGTGCACTCATGTTGTGCAATGCCGCGGAGGTCAGAAGAGGGCGTCAGATTCCCCTGGAACTGGAGCTAAAGACGGTTCTGAGCCGCCATGTGGGTGCTGGGGATCGAACCCGGGTCCTCTGCAAGAGCAGTCGGTGCTCTTAACCGCTAGGCCATCTCTCCAGCCCAGTTCCATGATTCTTTTACTCACCTGTTCCTACTTAATTTTAAAGACAAGCATTCCTTTTTCTTTGTCATCGTATCTACACTATTAATGTCTTAGCTACATTTGCATGTTTTAGCTAGAATTCAATTGTTTTAGGCCTATGATGTGAATTTTTATCTTATCATAAGGCATTTTCCAGTAATATCCTAATCATCCCATTATTACATCACAGAATTGTGCTTTCCCTTCCCTTCTTTTATACTATGGAGTCATGCAATCATCGTAAACCAATATAAGAGCAGTTCTGTTCACAGACATTTAGGATTTCTTACAAAACAGTCCTGTATCCACTACTACAAATTAATCTTTGTTTTCAAAAGTAACAAAAAAGAGGAAAAATGTACTGTAAAGGTTATTTTTAAGACTGCATCTGACTAATCAAGCTCCAATTTATCTTTAAATATAATCTTGCCATTTCTAAGCAAAATTTAAGCAAAAATATTTTTCAGTGGATTAGTCTATGTATACTTAGATTTATTTATTTTTACTTAGTTATATTTATATAACCAGGGCATTATAGAAGATATAAACAGAAATAAACCACAAATTCTGCATATAAATAATTTATATATTTTTTTAAACGAATTGTTTTTAATATAAATATTTTTATGTGTATGACTGTACTGTCTGCATGTAGATTTGTGCACCCATGTCATGCAATGCCGCAGAGGTCAGAAGAAGGTGTCGGGGGCTTCATGTGGGCTGGCTCCTGAGGCACAGGCACCCGGAAGTCACTCAGGGAGGTAGATTTTGGGGTAGACTGTCTCCTGAGCTGCTGGAAGAGGGTCGCAACTCTGAGTCCTCTTGTAGGGGGGTGCCCTTCTGGGTGGGACCGCCCAGATCGGGTTTGGGTTTGGTGCCTCTATGGCTTTGTGCAGGCCTGCTCCTGAGGCACAGGCACTCGGAAGTCACTCAGGCAGATACTGTGGCACAGGCTAGATCAGGCATATCCCCCCCCCCCCAGGAGAATGGGAATTGGTGAGAGAGTATCCTAGTGGACTTTTTTTGGAGAAACTTCAGAACAGGAAGAGAAGAGTGACTTAGGCTTCCAATATCCAATATAAACAAAATTGAAAGCCCAAAACCAAGACAAGTCAATACTCCATAAACAAGGAGGAGGAAAGAAAAAAAAAGCATCGGAAGGAGGCAAGCAAAACCATCTGCTAACATAGTGAAAAGACATTTGTGATTTGAACCACAAAGTGAAATCCATATGCCAGGGACACGACAAAGGGACAACATGGAAAAGGCACAGGATAATCCCACACCAGGCTCTACCAAACCTGTAGGAGATAGCTACAATGGGATCCCCTTGGAGTTGACCCAAGGAACAGATCTTAGAGGAATAATTGCAGACCTATGCAGAGAAATTAAAGAAAATAAAGAAGAATTCAGAGAACTAAAGAGAGAGAATGAAAAACTCAAAAAGGTCCCAGAGGGATACAATGACAAACTTCGGAAAGAATTAAAGGAACAGATTGACAAACTCCAGAAAGAACTAGAGAGAGAAAAAAACAAATTCTGAAAGGAAGTAGAAACACTGAAAAAGGAAGCCAACGAACGAAGTAAGGAGCACCAAGAAGAGATTGAGAAGCTCAAAAAGGAAATGGAAACACTAAAGTAAACACAGGATGAAACAAAAAAGGAAATAGAACACACATCCAATCAAGAAGAAAGGAAAGGAAAAGCCTCAGAAGTATAGAGGAAGTAGAATAAAGATTATCAGATCTGGAAGATAACAGGGAGCAACTAAAAAGCTCAAATAAAGATTATGAAAAATTAAAAAATACACAAAAGTGGAACAACCAGGAAATATGGGACACTATGAAAAGATCAAACCTCTGCATCATAGGAATAGAGGAAGGAGAAGAATCTCAAGAGAGTAGTATTGATCAGATCGTCAACAGAATAATAGATGAAAACCCCACACTAAAAATAGACAAACCCATACAAATACAAGAAGCACATAGAACTCCAAATAGACAAGATCAGAAAAGTAACTTCCCATGCCATATCATAGTTAAAATGCTAATTATGAAGGCTACAAAAGAAAAACAAGTCACATACAAAGGGAAACACATCAGAATTACAACTGACTTCTCAATGCAAACCATGAAAGCAAGAAGAACATGGAGCAAAGCATTCCCAGTGTTAAAGGACTATGGTTGCCAACCCAGAATACTTTAGCCAGCAAAAATGTCAACTATAGTTGAAGGAGAGAGAAAAATCTTCTATGACATAAACAAGAAGATAGAATACATGTCTGGAAAACCAACTCTTCATAAAATTCTTGAAGCAATTCAAAGGGCAGAAGAGAGGAGCAACAATCC
>VZQC01014462.1:1866648-1939232 GCA_009823505.1 Rhizomys pruinosus
CCCCCCCCACCCCCAGCTGGATGGTGGGACCCATGGGCTATGTGGGTTTGGGCACAACTGCTTGCAAATTGGTTTTACATGAAGGATGCTTGTACTCATAAATTATTACTTATTGTTAAAAAATGAAAAAAAAAAAAAGAAGAGGGTGTTGGATTCCCCTGGAACTGGAGTTAAAGACAGTCCTCAGCTGCCATGTGGCTGCTGGGGATTGAACCCGGGTTCTCTGCAAGAGCAGTTGGCAATCTTAACTGCTAGGCTCCTCTCTCCAGCCCCAACAATTTATATTTTATTATGAGTGAGATACATGTCTTTTGAAGGCTACAATATTCTAATAAATTAGTAATATATTCGAAGAAAAATACAATATCCTGTGGTACTAAGTTAGGAAGGACAGTTGGGGGTAAGATTATAGGGGACCATTGAGGTGTCTTTGGAGAAACCCTAAACGTTTGAGTCACAGAAATAGTATGATGAAATTCTATTTATAATAGAAAACTGATAAATGCATCAGATTACTTAACTAAATGAGTGTTCATTAGTCACAGGTAGACTGAATGGAGAGTGGAATTAAGATGTGATGGTAAAGAAAACAGAGCAACGATTCTAAAAATCAGGCAATTGCTTTAAGGAGAAAAATATCAACAACAACAAAAATCACTACAGTACAATGGGACTCTAAAAATGAATTAATAAGGGAAAATGGCTTATTATTGAAGAGTAATGGAAGGACCTCTGGGTTTGGGGAAGGTGTTGGTATAACACGACTTAGAAGGCAAGGGAACATTTGTGATTAATTTTGGGACCAAAGCTGTGAATTTGTACCTATTTTTATCTAGATATTTGAACAGGTATTAAGCTGAAGTTAAGCAGGATATTTAATGGAGGAATACAAGTGAACCAAGCCAAATTGGGGAAATGATGACTTTAGGGTACATGAACACAAGAGCAGCTAAGATATCTGAGAAATTTTTTTTATTACTTTATTTATTTATTTTTATGTGTATGAATGTACTCTCTGCATGTAGGTTGGCGCACCCGTGTATTGCAATGCCGAGTAGGTCAGAAGAGGGTGTCGGATTCCCCTGGAACTGGAGTTCTCCTGGAATTGGAGTTACAGACGGTTCTCAGCCACCATGTGGGTGCTGGGGATCAAACCCGGGTCCTCTGCAAGAGCAGTTGGAGCTCTTAACTGCTGAACCATCTCTCCAGCCCCATATCTGAGAATTCTTAAAGAGCTCAGGTGACCCAGGACAATGATTTTAAAGGAGGCAAAGAAAAATCAAGCTGAAATTAAAAGGATCACCAGCAGTGATGTGAAGTTCAACGCTGTGATTCAGGGTACAGAGGCCGGTGTGATGATAGTAGCACTCAGAGCATGCATACTCCATACCCTACAGCAGTGTCAGTCAGCTGGCGGGAAGCCTAGTTACACAATGTTAGAAAACAAGACATCTACAAACACAGAATGATCTTTAAGGAGTCTGGTCAATAAATACCAAAGAAATAGAAGAATAGGATGGGAAGGTGAGGCTGAATTTAAAACCAGGCAAAGAAAAGAAAATAGAAAGTGGAGAACAAAAAATTAGGAACTAAGGTTTCCAAGGAGGAGAGTGGAAGCCAGGGCGAGTTTCAGCGGAAGCAGACCAGGGAGGAAGAAAATGGGATTGAACAGAAGCGAAGGGCAGTGTGGACACAGAGAACTCTTCCTTCTGGTTCTTCCTGTTGTCTTCTACCTATTCTGTAAAGCAGGAGTGGGATGTGTGCGGAAGGCTTACGTGGCTGAGAACGGAAGTGTGCAGGTGTCAAGCAGCAGTGAAGACATCCGGGTTCCGACACAAAAGCCGTGGGAGTACTGTTTGGAATGAAAGGCTTGTTAGATCTTTCTATATCGGGCAGAACTCTTAAAGTTCTGCCCGATATAGTGATGTTAACACTTGCTATTTAAATAAATATCTTTGAACATTCTGTGCAGAGAAAACTAGGTTCCAAAGTGCTCATTTTGTTAAAACAATTTTAGAATTTCTTGTTGTGATAAGTCTCTCTCATTCAAAAACTGTCTTGTATTGTGCTTTCATGTTAATGAAATAATTGACTATGGAAAAAATCATAATGATATTGAATTTATGTAAATAAGATTGATTTAATATTGGTAGGAAAATTTAAATTTCATGGATTATATCAAAATCTGTTTTGTGGGGCTGGAGAAATGGCTCAGCGGTTAAGGGCACTGGCCGCTCTTGCAGAGGACCCAGGTTCGAATCCTAGCACCCACATGGTGGCTAACAACTGTCCATAACTTCATCAGGCTTTGCAGGACAAGGGAGCACTTACAAGCAGGCAATACACTCACACACATAAAATAAAAATAATAAATATGTTTTTTAAATATCTGCTTTGTAAAATTTTACAATTCACTTTCTACTGATTGACATTTTAAAATAATTTTATTTACATTTTTATTGAATTTTTATTACTTTCATACAATATATTTTGATGGTATTTAGATCCCCCCACCTCTCTGCACCTGTCCTCACCTTTGAAATTTTTGAAAATCACTTGTATTAAGCCTTCTGAGCAAGTGATTAAAAGAAATGGTTAACTGGCGAAGTTGGTAATAAACACTTTCTGGGTAGCACATGGTGAGATTCACACAATTGGATTCCAAAATATGTTCTCCAATGTTATATAAACTCATTCAGTTTGTGTAATGAACAACAATAGTACTAGTAAACAAAGAAAATCAGGATTGTCAACAATGAGAAATAATGTCTCTTAACAACCAAGTTTCAATTTCTCTTTGTTTGCTAACAAGCACTGAGATATTTTATGCTGGTTGCTTTATTCCAGAGAGCAATGCATTATCAAAGACCATGAGCAAAAGCTCCTGTCTTAACTGGCTTAGATTTCCAATCAAATATCTCATAATTAACTGTATTAATGTTTTAGACCCAATTTACTTTGAATAAGCCATAACTATGATTTGTTATTGTCTTGTACTAAAAGGAATTATAATGTGGAATAATTATTTGTTTGAATAATGGAATCATTGGCATATAGATGTTACTAGAACAAAGTAAAAATTTATTATCATTAATAATAAGATTAAACAAAGTCTTATCCTAGAAGAGATCCCAGGAGGACCCTTTAGCTATTTTAGTGGAACTAGAAATAATACTACTAATTAAGATATATCACTGACTGTCATAGCATAAGTAACAAAGATCATTTAAGTAGTGCCTAATAAACTCTATTGCCAACAAGGCTACAACACAACAAAGTATATCCCAGGTTGAGATGAACTTGAATTGTAAACATTATATTTCAAACTTTGCTGTCAATTTTAATCATAGGTACTAATCTCTTTACACCATTTAAATTTTCTCCCTTACCATACCACACACACACACACACACACACAGACACACACACACCAACAACAAACTAAAATCTGTATTAAAGTAGCCAAAGCTGGTGGATATTTTAAAAAATTGTTTTGAAGACAGGCCTGTGTCTAATCATTTAATTTTGTACTTAATGATATCAATGCAATGCAAGAAGTGGCATTCTAGATTTGATTCTATGAGTGACAGCTATTCAAATTAGCTTTTGTACATATACTATTTGTCTATTATTTGTATCATGTAGCTGCAGTGAATGTCAAGTGATATGACAAATTTTCTACGAACAACAAAATTATCATACCAAAATGGAATATTTTGGTTTTATTTTACATGGTTTTTCTCTTATAATTACCCTATGTAAACCTTAAAGCCAGTCCCTCTCTGCTTTTCTCTCTCTTAAATAATTATCTTCTTTTTTAAATTATTTATTTATTTATTTATTTTTTATTCATTTCTGTATGTGTATGAATGTACTGTCTGCATGCAAGTCTGTGCACCTGTGACGTGCAACGCCGCGGAGGTCAGAAGAGGCTCTCGGATTCCCCTGGAGCTGGAGTTCTCCTGGAACTGGAGTTCCAGATGGCTCTCGGCCGCCATGTGGGTGCTGGGGATCGAACCCGGGTCCTCTGCAAGAGCGGTCGGTGCTCTAACCGCTAGGCCATCTCTCCAGCCCCAATAATTATCTTCTTTTTCTAAAATCTCAAAATTTCTCCTTTTATGTACAATTCTAAATATATGTATATTCGTGTATACTTTATTGCTTTCCTTTTGGGTTTCTTTTCATATTATATCCATGCAACAAATAAAAAAAATCCCGTAACATCATATAAGCCAAACTTTCGCATTACATTTGTGTATTTGACTGTTCCAAAGAAAGGCGCAAATGCATACAAATACAGAACTAAGCAGAATTAGATGTAGAAAGTAATAAAAATGGGATTGTCTAAGTACCGATAAACCTTGATTATGCTCACAAACATTACTATGAAATATAATGAAAATTTCAGTATAGAATATATGAGTTAAAACAAATACGTCACTGACAAATATTTTCCTATCTGAATTTATTGGAGTTGGAGAGATGGCTTGGTGGTTAAGAGCACCTACTGGTCTTCCAGAGGACCTGGGTTCAGTTCCCAGCACTCACCTGGCAATTAATACCAATCATTAATTCCAGTTCCATGGGATCTGATGCCCTCTGAGGGCACCAGGCACTTACATACATGCAGGCAAAACATACGCATAAAATAAAATTAAAAAATGTTAACTCCTTTTAAAAAGTATTTATCAATCTCAAAGCAAGGACTAATAAAGTGTCATGACTTTTCAGAAGAAATCATTACATTATCACATTTATCCAAATGCTATATTTTTGGAAGATGCTGAAAAATATCGGCTACAGTCTGCTTTGGGCAAAGAGTTAAGAGACTGTTTTCATGAAAATGTCATCTTTCAGGGGGAAATTCCATAATCCTATGTCCATTTTTGTTTTTTTTGTCTTTTGGAGACAGGGTCTCCCTATAGTCCCACCTGTCCTGGGACTCTCTATGTAAACCAGGCTGGCCTTGAACTCACAGAAATCCATCTGCCTCTGCCCCCTAAGTGCGCCACCACACCTGGCTCGATGTCCATGGTTTTAATGAAGCTTTACAAATTTATTTATCAGCTGACCGGGACAAATATGAGACCATCTGCCTCTCTAGCCTCCTGACAATAAGCAAAGCCAAGACGCACTTCTCTTCTTTACTCATTGTCAGAACCTAGAGAAACTGATCAAAGAATCAGACCCAAGAGACTGCAAAAAGAGAATTTCCTTGTGTACTAGGAACTTGTTGTGTACTAGGATACTTTAGAATCAGATTTGTGCATAAGACAGAGTAACCAATGAATTTTTACTGGGAAACTAGTCATGAGGCAGAATCTTGAGCTGACCATGAACACGCTTCTTCCCAGGCCTCTTCCCAGGCTTCCACGGCTTGACTTTTGAACAGTACCAGTGCTTTAGCAGTGCTGTCACCAGAGCTCAGACAGGGTCCTGAACTCCACACAATGAATGAGATATGCCAAATGAAGCATAATTACCTTATTGACGTCACTCAGCTTTCAACTCAAATTTAATGGGGGAACTTCTGCTTGAAACAGGGGGCCGTTTGTAGCATATTATGCAAATGAGAAGACTAATCTTTTGCATTATACATAAGAGCTCCTTATTGTGCATTAACTAATTTATCTGACTTACGAAGAGGCAATGAATGCTGATTTTTATTAAGCTCTTCATTAAGCAAAAATGTAGGCATAGCAAGTGTCTATTTTAGCATGTGCCTATCTGGTGCGAGTGAATAAATACATATACACATCTAGTTACTAAGTGACCTTCTTGCGTTGGTGAAATTATAAAGTATGATTTTTTTTTTCTAGTTGTATCTGTAAGACAAGAATGTGAAAACTAAATAATCAGAGGAAAAGACTTCTGTACCATTAAAATTCATCACATGTTTTAAAAATCAGGGCTCTAAAATTACCTTTTGAAAACAGAATACACAGTCTGGTGTCAAAAGTTTAAATCTTACATGGGTTTCCTTCTCTGTGCTGGTAACTATTTTTGTAATTTCCATAAAAGCAGACAAGGAACAATTGAACACAATGTAGCATTCAGAGAGTCACTTCTATTTTTAGAGATATTTAATTCTTTTTAGTGTAATATAAAAAGGTAAAGTAATTTTTATTACATTTATACCAATTAATTTTTTTCCAAATTTAGAGAAAGGCGCATGGAGACAGACATGTGAGCAATGTTTCCATAATGCTTGTTTCCACAGCACAGTTCATGAAGACACACATGAGAAGCCAACACAGTTTCCACACGGATGAGGGAAATCAGCAGGTTCTTTAGAATTCTCACTTTTATAGGAGATGGCAAAAAATCACTGATTGCATATGATAGATAAAACTAAATAAATGTGTTTTACTTTAATAAGCCAAAAGTTATTAGGAATCCTCAATATGCAAATTATTATAAGTATTTTAGGCTTATTATGTGAAAAATATTCTAACCATGTATTTAACAACTCCCCAACAGGAGGAGGATCAGTGATTACTTTTCTTGCTGAGTTTCAAAGAGTAAGGGCTGAAAGAAATAGCCTCTTTCCTTAAAAATCTTAACTAGAAACAAGGAGGCAGCTGATGGGGGTGGGCAGCACAGCTGAATTCACCCTCTGGCTTCAAACTTGAGTTCCAGTTTTGGTTCATTAAAATTAATGACCGATCACTGCGTGTCTTGCATGAGAACAGCCCATTCCTTTATCACCCAGGTAAACTGAAACACACATTACCATACATGACACAAAACCAGCCCTGGGATTTGGCTACGAGCCCAACTTAACTGCAGAATGTTTATTAAATTATTAAAATTTATGGGTTGATAGCACTCTCAAGCAATTTATTATAGCTATAAACCATTTTTAAGTTTTGAAAACACAATAAAGTTGATTTAATAATCCCCCTAATCTTATACACAACTTCCTCCAGAATTTTCTTCAATTATGCCTCGTAAATTACAATTTATTGTGTATTAGAGAAACACTAAAAAACAAATACTCCCTGAGAATTTCATCAGATTCATCTATTCTGAAACATTTGCCAGGAAGCATAACAAATTCACATGTGACCCTTGCACTCTGACGACCCGAAGTTCAAACCAAAGCCACAATGGAGAGTTCTTTTGCCAAGGATAATAAGTAAAATCTTCTTTTGACTTGAGCCAGGACCTGGACGTTAATGACTGCCCCAGCAGAGAGGTCAGGCAGGGAGAGGGGCAGTTCTGGGGAAATTCTCTCCACTATTAAAACAGCTTGGGACGCAGAACACCATCATCTCTCTGTGAAGCTTTGTTAGAGAACAAATGGCTGAAAAGATGGAAGACGTGGTAATTGTAAGCACACATTGTGTTTTCCTAGAAGGGTAATAAATCTTCCCTGCAAGCAAATTTACTTCGATTTAATGACTTTTAAGTGCACATTCTATGCTTTTAAAAGAAGAATTTACAGTAGATTAAGATTTGGAACCCTATTTGAAGCATAATCCCTAATTATGGAACAATCTAGAATCTGTTTATATGTTATAATGACTTGATTAGGGCAGAATTACCTGCTGGACCCAATGGGTCTTGTAATTTTTAAACTCTATTTTCATAACTGAAATAGATATTTTGAAGTATTTGGGGTTCCTTGGATAAAACAAAAAGAAAATATATTTATTTTAGATATATTTACAGGCTGCACTGAGGAGGAAGTATATAATTTTGCTCTGAAGAGAGGCTATATGAATTCAGAAGAAATACCACATCTATGTTCCTTAAATATTTCAGGCGTGTGCCCTAATGCTCACTTTAGGAAGCTGGAGGCTGAAACCCCTATTCAAGCAAACCTATCATTAACTCCAATTATGCTAAATCTGCAGCTGGTGATTTCCTGGGCTTGCAAAATCAGACCAAAAAGCACAGCTGGCTCTGGGAGACCCTTTCAGTAGCACAGAATTCTTTCTAAAATGTGATTTGTTCCTTCATGGGACATGCACCGGATGTTTTTCTTACACACACACACACACACACAAAAAAAAAAAAATCAAGGAAAAAGATAGGAAACTTCTATTGATTCCATAACAAAGAAGATGAAGACCGTAGTGAGTCAATTATCGTGGGCCGGAAGACTGAGCTCCATACAACACTAATCTGAGCTCTTGTTTCCTTTTTCTCTTCTTATTTTTTGTGCCCTCAGTGCCTGGCACTGTAAATATATAGCTATGGTGCATGCAATTGGAAAGGCCTTTCTGTCCACAGCCCTTTCTAAGACACACCCTGAGATGTTCCTGAGCTAAGTCACTTCTTTCCTGCCTTAGCCACAGCAGCATGGTAGACACACCTGGTAAGCTGAATCTTCTTCCTGAAATACTGAGCTAATTGTTTATGGCTGAGTCCAGAGATCCTGACACCCAAACATTGAGGATATTGTGTGCGGTGACCTTGGGGAATGTGGGCAGAAGGACAAGGCTGTGGTAGGAGAGTAGAGCAGAGAGTGAGCTCAAAATTAGCATATAAAACAACCAGAGTGGTAGCCTGTCCCTAACAATCCTGGCATGCAACACAGCATGCACTGTACAAGAGAATTATAAAGGTCCTAGTCTGCCAGACATGGGGCCGCTAACTTCTCACCTTTTCTTCTATCTCTAGCCTACATGCTTCCTTCAAAGTCTTCTCTTTCTTAACAAATTACCCTAATTTCTAGCATTATTTACATGCCCCTCTCCTAACTTCTTGTTTCAGGATATAAGAACATGGAAATCCTAGTGGGTGCAGTCTGGACTTTGATACTCCAAAGAGGAAGAAGCATAGGAAGCAGTTAGAGAAAGAATCAGGAGATGTGAATATGAAGCCACAGGAGGAGACATGGAAAGTAACCTATCTATCAGTCCCTGGTGGGTCTGTACACAGTTCTGATTCTTGGATCTTTCATAATATCTTGATCTATATACTCCATTTTAATGTGGAACTAATATACCTACACATTTATAAATACCCAGTCTTTCAAAAAAGAAACGAGAAAGAAAATCAGAAATCATCTAGAGTTCAATTAAAATGAAGACATGGCATTCCAAAATCAGATGCAGCCAAAGCAGTGCTTTAAGGCAATACTGTAATAGTAATACCCATATTAAAAAGTAAACAGAATTAAAGTCAATGACTTCAGAGTTTATTTTAAAAAGTGAGGAAAAGAAGTAATAAGCAATCAATAGAGAAACAATAAAGAAAGAGTGGAAAAGTGAACAAGATTAGAGAAAAGAAGTGATGCCCCCAAATAGTTCCATGATAAGATCAGTAAAGTAACACATTTTTGCTTAGGCACAAGACAGAAAGAAGAAGAGAAAGCGAGGAGAGAAAGAAAGAAGAGAGAGAAAAAAGAACAGTTCTAATAATCACTGCTCTATCCTACAGACATTAAAATAATGATAGAGGACTATGGTAAGTCGGGCTGAGAAGATAGTTCAGTCAATATAGTGCTCGTGCCTCAATTTGATTCCCAGCATTCACATAAAGCACAGGGTGTGGAGGGCACTGGGAGGCTGAGACAAGTGGGCCACTGGAACTTAGTGGCGAGCCAGAGTGTCTTGACCAGCAAATCCCAGGGCCTTTAAAGGCCCTGCCTCAAAAATTAAGGTGGACAGCTTCTGAGGGATGACGTACATGCAGCTGCACACGCTTGAACGCATGTACATCCACAAACATGTATGCACAGGGTTAAAAAAAAGAAATGCGATAAATCTTTGTCTAAGTTTCTTTTGAATTAGTCATCAGGGAAATGCAAATTAAAACTGCTTTGAGATACCACCTCGCCACAGTTAGAATGGCTATAATCAAGAAATGCAACAAATTTTGAAGAGAATATGGGGAAAGAGGAACCCTTATTCAGTGATGGTGGGAGTGAAAATTAGTGTGGCCATTATGCAAATCAATTCAGAAGGAAATAAAAACCTTGAAAATGGATTACCTTATATTGTAAGTACACAACTATCTCACTCCTGGACATACACCTAGAGAACACTGTACTTTTCCATAAAGATATTTGTACCCCAAGTTTATTGCTGCTACTCACTCTAGCAATAAATAAACTAGAAAACTTTATAAACAAAATTTTAGATTATAAAATCAAATCATACATAAATAATATTACAGAACCCAATGCTGGCTTAATATTTGAAAAATCAGTCAATGCAATGAGTTATTTTAATGAACCAACACAAAATGGACTCAAAGAATTGGAAATGAAAATTCAAAAAATATCTTTTATAACAGCGTCCAAAAATATGAAGCATTCACTGGACATGGGATGTATTAAGTATCTGGCTTCTTGGATTACTAACACTGAAAACTGTGGCATATTCCTGAGAGCAAGGAACACCCTCAATGAATGGAAACACCATTTTCAGGTGTACAAAGACATGGGATCTCCCTAGGTTCATCCATAGATTTATTTATTTATTTATTTATTTATTTATTTATTTATTTATTTATTTAATGTGTATGAGTGTACGTTGGTGCACCCATGTCATGCAATGCTTCGGAGGTCAGAAGAGGGCATCAGATTCCCCTGGAACTGGAGTTAAAGATGGTTCTTAGCTGCCATGTGGGTGCTGGGAATTGAACCTGGGTCTTCTGCAAGAGCAGTCAGCACTCTTAACTGCTGAGCCATCTCTCCAGCCCCTCATCCATAGATTTAAAACAACCACTATCAAAATCACAGCAAAGTTCTTTAAAAGAAATGATCAAGGTTATTGTAAAATGTACCTATATATTGAATGGACACAGAGTAACCCAAAGTTATAAAAACTGTTGAGGGGCAACGGACAGGACAGACAGCAACTTTCCCTTTTTCTTTTTTTTTTTTTTTAATCTTTTTGAGACAGGGTCTCCTTGTAGTTCCAGCTGTCCTGGAACTCACTATGTAGACCAGGCTGGCCCTGAACTCAGAGAGATCCGCTTGCCTCTACCTCCTAAGTGCCGGGATCAGTAACTTCCTTTTTGCCCTGGAAGGGAAGTAGAAAGATTTAGTCACTATCTACCAAGTCTCTACTCATTGGATAGAAATTTTTTTTGTTTAGAACCAGAAGCTGTAATCCAAACATATTTTGCTGTTAGATTGCATAGGATTCCTTCTATTGTCTGTTACTCATCTTCAAATATCTGCCATGTGAAAGCTACAGATATTCTACCTGAATATGCATGTTCATCTTCGTGGTCTGGGGGACACACATAAGGTAACTATTTCCATGTGTACCATTTTCTTATTGCTATGTTGAGTAAATGGCTTTCTTCATTTTGAGCCCTTAAAATAAATAAGAACACATTTTAAAGTTATTTGAGTCTCTGTGTCTGCAAAAAATTAAGAACAATATGGACACAATAACAACACAACAATAAACCAATAGGTATTAAGTATCTGGCTTCTTGGTTTACTAACACTGAAAACTGAATGGCTGACATATTTTCTGATTCTCAGCATCATATCTGTAAAATGGGGTTATGACAACTACCATTAATGATTATCATGTAGATTAAATGATCTAATCTGTGGTTAGAAAATAGAGTGCTTGGTTATTAATCACTTAGTAAATGTTCCTGTATATGTACTTTGCTATCAAGCTATATACAGGCAATCCTGCTATTATTATGGGAACTCTCTGCAGATTTCCTTTCAGAATTACGCATTGTACTATATTTGTTCCATGAGATTCATGACATCAGTTCTCCCCCATGCAATTCCTTTGCACTTATTTCTGTAGGAAGTCCATTCATATCCAAGACCCTTGCATAACCAGCAGGCTATTTGTACTTCAAGGCTTTCCGAAAGGGACTGTCCCATGAGGTGCATTTCCTGAAACATTATAAAACTGCAAAGGAAACAGCTCTTCCTAGCTCAGTGCTCAAGTCTTGAAGCAGTGCTGTCTTTTATCTGTAGCTGCTTACAAGCCCTCCAAACTTGTGGGGGATAATTGCAAGTAATGCCTTACAGCTGCTGGCTAGGTAATTTGCTCAGCTGCCACCACCTGGGGAGATTAGACTGGCTTCCCCTCCTGACATAGGGACCCTGGAATTTAGTCTTTCCCTTTCTCTTCTCTGGTGGTATCAGTGAAACCCCTGGGGGTTTTCTAGGAAGTCAGCCATTTTTTTTTCCCTTTCCCTTCCCCCCCACCCCACCCCATCCCATATCAATGTATCTGCCGTGACTGTCTCTTGCACTTCCTGTTGTTTTTTTTTTTCTTTTTTTCATTTTTTTAGGCTATAAGTACTCATGATCCATGGAGTACCAGGACATCTTCGTCCTGACAAAACCAATTGCAAGGCTGTTGTGTCCAAGACACCACAGCACGTCCACCCACCATCACTCCATTGGGTTTGACAGGTTGCTTCTGTTCAAATTAAGATTGATCAACAAGTGAGTGTCCAACTACCATCGTTGTAGTATTTCACCATTCACGCCCAATCTGCCTACAACTTTAACTACGCTATCCTACACCAGACCCACGCCCCTCTCCGCAGATTGTTCCCTATAGGGTATGAAAAGGGGCACATGGTGGAATGAGAAGCTAAAACAGATGCCTCCTCTGGAGCTGTTGTTACTTGGACTCGGTCAATTCTGCTTGTTTCCTTTCATTGGCCTGACGTTTGTCCAGGGAATAAACCTGCCTTCGATCCTACTGATGAAGCACAAGCCCCAACTTATACACTATATCAGGTATTAAAAGCAGCATACAGTTTTTATGGTAGGTTACTTTGAGCATAGACACATATGTTTTGGATGATAATGTGTTAATCATGATTACATTGTTCCCCCCTGTTAAATAATATTACAGGTCTTACTGTGGTTAATAAAACATCTAACTCACCTAACCTGTAGGAGATGTAAAGCTATGTGACAATCGCCATGGGTGTCATTCCCTGCAAGGAGAGAGCAATAGCCCAATTAAGATTTGGATATAACAGGCCATGGCTGCCTTCTTCTGCCCGTTACATTGGTCAATCTCTCCTTATCCAGGCAGGTGAGTTGTAGCCTGTGCTAGACGGACGTGGAGTCTTGCTTTTATCAGGAGACGCGTATTTGCTTCAATTGCAGTTTTAGAGTGCGCTTTTGCTACCTCTACTGGCTTTCCAGAGAGCCATCTGTACACTTGCCTGTGTGGTCTCAATATATCCCTTTTCCCATGTTACTTCGGTCTTTGGCAGCAGGTTCTTATCGCCTCTCTCCTGCAGGTATCCCAACTTAGGGCAAGGAGCCTTTACCTTTTGTGGGTGCTTTGGATTCCCTGGCCAACATCCCCTGGTAGAACACACTCATTGCTGATGTCAAGCTCCTGCATTAATATATCTTTGCCTAGTGCATAGCCAAGGACTTTATATTTATTTGGTTCTGTAATCTTTTCACGTTCCTATGTCGTATTAGTTCAATTAAAGAAGGCATTTTACCGGTTTTATAAGAGATTACCCCTATAATAGTTGTCTCTAATTTACAGTTGGAGAACGACCTCATCATCGTCTATTTCTCCTGTTCATGGGGGTAGGCAAGAAAGTCTCTCATTCAAAACTTTTGTGGCCCTAAAGGTAATTTTTGTTAGGACTCATTATAAATAGTTGTTACAAATAGTTCCACGAAGGTTCGATGTTTATTGCAATCTGAGGCTTTTCTTTCCTTTCAATGTTCAGATGGGTCAACCTTTCAGTTGCCATTTTTGGTATTATCCTACTCAATGACAAAGCTTATCTTTCTTTCTCAGCCGTTAATGGCTTTGGTAATTATTATTCCTGTTGGAAAACATAACAAATCTTTCCCGTGTTAGGTTTAAGATTTGAATTGAAGGTTTTTGATGAAAAGGTTTCATGTCTGTCTGTATCCCCCCCCCTTTTTTTAACCTAGAGTCTCCAGAAGACAGCTGGTATTATGGCATAACCTATATGGTGGTCAAGGCACAGATTTCATCAAATTCACCCATGTTGTTTTGGGTGGACTATATATGATTAAACTTGGGAAACAAAACTTTGCAGGTAAAATGGATCGGACTGGAAGACATTATGTTAAGTGAAAGTAACACAGTCCCAGAAAAACAAACGACAAATGGTGTCCCTCATATGTGGGATGCTAGTACCAACAAACCAGATTAAATATTTCTCATGGAGAGGATGCATAGTAAAAGAACAACAACAGAAAGATGCATCGAAAATGAACTGAAATGGTGAATTGGGAAGGGGTGGTGGGAGAGGGACACGGATGTATACTTCGCATCAAGGCATATTTAATTGTTGTGAGTTCAACAAGTACCCATTCTCGCCATACCAATGTCTCCAGGATACATGGTTTTTAGGACTCAGTAAAATAAAATATGTGTATATTATTAAACAACATTGGTTACACAGACTCTGATAAAAACGGTTAAGCATCTGAGTTAAATGATAGTAATTCACTGTTGTCCACATTTGTTTTACACAAAATCCTAGAGCAATAACTTTGGGATTGGCACATAAACAAATATTCTCTATAATTTCCTCTGTTTTACAGTATCACCTTGTAGCATATTCTCTTTAAGATGATTTAATGGAAGTCAGCCATCTTAAAGTATCCAAGTTCTTTGCCTGAAGGAGGAAATACCAGCAAACAAACTCTATGTAGGCCAGGCAAACTTTTCAAGCATAATTTTTATGTTATTATAACCAGCTCGCGATATATCTGATGAATCACCAACTCCAACCCATTCAAATATTTACAGAAAATTTGTTTGTTTGTTTGTTTGTTGTTTGGTTCTTTCTTGAGGACAGGGTTCCCTGTAGCCCAGCTGTACGGAATGCGCTCTGTGCTAGACCAGGCTGCCCTTGAACTCACAAATATCCCACCTGCTCTGCCCCCAAGTGCTAGGATTAAAGGCGTGCGCCACCAAGAAAAAATTTTTACCTTTTGTGAGACACTGGCTTTTTGACGAGTGTTATGGGTGAATTATGTTCCCAGTAAAAAAAAAAAATCTGAAATCCTATACCTAGAACTATCATAATGAGACCTTGTTTGGAGGAAGAGAATCTTCACTAAGATAATTGTAAGGTTATGCACGCACCACCCCCCCCCAAAAAAAAAAAAAAATGAAGGCACGAGGTTTAGGCTCTCTGGAGCAAGTTTAATTCAGGGTAGCTGGGGCTAGGCTCAGGGGAAAGATAGAGTGGAGCCAAGCACAGTGATGGCGTCTGGCTTGGGAATTAAGGGAGAAGGTGGGATGGGCATTCAGCGAGGTGGGTAGCACGACTTGCAGGAGTCTGGCTTTCGAAAGGCAAGGCAAGATTCCTGAGTAATGGTGATCCCGTTTTAGCAAGGCCTGGTAGAGCAGGTTCTGACCTCGGTCTTAGGTGTCTCGCATTCCAATGGGATTCTGGAGCTCACACCCTGACAATAATTGAAGTTAGAATGCTATACATATTCTATATTACTATATATTATTTTTAAATTAAAAAAATTTTTTTTTATTAATTTTATTTATTTCCGTATGTGTATTGAATGTACGTTTGTCTGCATGCAAGTCTGTTGCACCCGTGTCGTGCAATGCCGCGGAGGTCAGAAGAGGGTCTCGGATTCCCCTGGAACTGGAGTTCTCCTGGAATTGGAGTTTCAGACGGTTCTCGGCCGCCATGTGGGTGCTGGGGATCGAACCCGGGTCCTCTGTAAGAGCGGTCAGCGCTCTTAACCGCTAGGCCATCTCTCCAGCCCTCTATATTACTATATTAAACAACATGATCAATTTGAAATATAGAATATAAATGGTATTTTGAGATCTGTATAATTCTAAGGTGATCTAAAAATATCTGCTTTCTATTGATTGTGGTCACCTCTGTTACTGACATTATTTAGTGCTTATATTTAATGCTAAATTCCAGGTAGAAACTTGTGAGAGTTGGGATGTGATTGATCTCTTCCAGGTTGACTGACCACCTGGATTCTTTCACACTGTCCTGGGCATAAGAAAATATGAAGTGACAAAAAAGGAAGAAACTGACCTAAATGGAACAAGCAGAGTTATTAGGCAGAGGATAAATCTGAGAGGGAGCCTCCTCATGATCTGGGGTCTAGAGGAAGAGGCCCTCTCTTACAGACTCAGGGTTTTTACATTTTTCCTTCAGGGAGTGCACTGTGGTTTGGATTGTATCATATTAAGGAAGGTAGCTGGAAGGGGGTGTTGCCATAGTCAGGATGCAGGCAGATGGTAGCAATTATGCAAGAGGCATTCAGAGCTAATATTTCACCATCACTGGGGGAGGAGTGTCAACGAATTCCTCAGCTTTGAGTCTTCAGTTCATTGAATTTTATTCTCTTTAAATGTCTTTATTTCTCCTTGTCCATATGTAACTTCATTTTCATTCTCAGGCTATACCTTTTGGGTATTTGTTGTAAGAATCTCTGATTCCAACCTTACTGGTCAATATCACTCACTTTGAGACATTATATTGATTATGAACACTGTTATCAAAGATTCCCATTTTTATAACATCTTTGTTATATCTAAGACATTCCTGCTTAAAGTCCCCAGAAAGAGCCTCTACTCTTTTTTGTTTCCAAATCCACTGCACTACCCAGTGATATTTAAAATCTGGTAGTTATTATGGTGGAAATAAATATTCACTCATCACATATCACATGCAAAGACATGTTCCATTCTCAGTCCTTCTGATTGCAGCATCCATGCACATTGAATCCCCAGACCTCACTGGAATACACAGTGTCCTGTGATTTGTATGAACCTTATTCCAGAAATATTAAATATGAAGTTTCCAAACTGAACAAATATGATTTTGTCATCAGGGGCTTTTGTAACACCTTGACTGTATTCTTTTCTTTTAATGATTTTTTTTTGTGTGTGTGACTTTCATACAATCTAACTTGTTGGAACTTATGTCCCCTTCCCTCTCTGCACCTCCCCTTCCCAATTTAATGTACTCCTCTATATATTATTGTCCATAGACTTAAATTTGTATCCAGAAATGCCCCTCAGTTAGGGCCCATCTACTGGCCCCACCAAGAGTCCCAGTCCTGTAAGACACTGTCTTTCCCTCTCCCAGTAGCCATCAATTGCCCAAAATTCCTCAGGTCAGGTTGGAATTTCTTATCACCTTCCCCATGTCTTTGCTGGGATTTTGTCTGATTTGAGCTTGTATTGGACTTGTGCATGTTGTCACCATTGCTGGGAGTCTATATGTGTAAATGACCAGGTGTCTACAAGACTCTGTTTGCTTGTGGCTCTAAGAGTCTTTCTGCATTCTCTTCTGCTATGATCCTTGAGTCTTGGGAGAGAGAGGTTGAAATAGGTGTCCTCTTTAGGGATAAGCCCTCTGTGGCCTCTTGTTCTCTGCACATTGGCCAATTATGGGTTTCTGTATTAATCACCATCTGCTGAATTAAGAGATACATTCATCCTGTGTGTAGAGGTTGCACTAAGATATGTCACTTAGGATTGGTGTCTCACGGACACTTCTTCTCTGTGTTTGACCAGGTCTGAAACTCTGTAATAGTTTCCATCTGTTGCAAAAAGGAACATCCATGGTGAGGTGTCCCGCGCTGTGTAGTCTCGCCAGCAAGAACTTCACGCGGACAACAGGATTCTTCTGTGGTAATATTTATTGTGCACAGCTCTTTTGTGAGAAGGACCCCGAAATGGGGCAGAAGCACCGTTTATATAGCAGTCCAGAGGGTTCGGGTATGCTCTGGATTGGTGCACCGTCCGATGCCTCATTAGCATGCCCAAGGCGCGGGCCCAGAGAGCGCGGGCCCGGGAGCGCAGTTTGCCCAATGCAAAGGCAACGGCGGGAAACGGCTTGTAGTTGTTCTAGCAACTCAGGAAGTCAGCGCCACCTTAGGGCGTGGTACAGCACACATTGTGTGGTAGGCTGCCAACAGTTCCCCCTTTCTGTTTTAATAGAGCAAGGTCTCTGGGCCGCAGCTGCGACATGACCTGTCAGAGACTCTATTAAAATTGGCTGGGAGAATGCCTGTCTTAGGTTGCCTCTGCAGAGGTATTCCTTACCCGTCATGGGGTGGACAGACAGCTTTTGGTCTGTTCCCTGTCTTAGGTTGGTAATACTTGCAGCAGGTCTTACCCGTCATTGACTACTTCTCCAGCATACTAAGCCAAATGTTTGGGGAGGAGCCTGCTTCCAAAGCCGCAAGGGCCTGTGCAATGACTACTTTATCGCGCTGATGCTGGGCACGGAGCCTACACATAATCCAGAGCATAATTATAATCCCTCCACATAGAAATAGGCCAAACCCTGCCACCCCTGCCCATTGTTTGAAGTGTGAGACGGCAGCAGTAATCCAGGAGGCCAGTCCTTCAGCAAGGGAGGCGTCCACTCTAGTCGAGTTCACGGTGACAATAGCCATACGAAGTTGGTTCATCAAGCTGTCAAATTCTCCAGTCCAATTACCTAAAAGATATCTAGACAATTGGTTAGACAAATTTGCTGCCCTTGTGAAGTTTTGATATTGGATGCTGGTCACACATAGGCCAGAATATTTCCACTCACAGCCAAGCTGGGCTAGCTGCCATAGTTCAAATGTAGTAGAAGTATTCCAAAAGGTAAAAAGCCGTTAATTGTCCAGCGTACTCCCCGTGACTGGCATCCTGTCCAAGGGGGCAAAGCTGTTTCCCTCCGGCCAGTACAGAAGGGTGACCAATTAGGTTGCAGCAACACTTTTTCCCTTCTCTATATAATACAGATTACATAAAGGCAGACAAATCCACATTTATGGAAAGCATTAAGCATTTGCTGCATGGAAGATTTTTTAGTTCTAATACTAGTAGTACAGAGTCACAGAGCATATTTTTAACACTTAACTTGCAGGTTCATTGAATATGGTTATGTTTTTAACTCCTGGAATAAATGGGTAGCTGTTTTTAAATCTCTACTGACAAATTAATTGAAATAGCTCTGGTTAAGCATTGATATTTAGAAAAAAAGTAAAAATCAAATGGTTTATTGTTGGTTTTTGCCATTTGGTAGCATTTACACACAGGCTTCGATCTTCAGAATACCCTGGATTCAGTAGAAAAACCTTTTAAATGAAGTTTTGTACAATAGAAACTTCTCAGCAGTCAAAATTTAAGACTGTAAAAAAATACATGCAAAACATACTTTTTTGAAAACACTTAACTTTGAACAAAGCACCAAACTACACAAACGCAGATTGGGAACATTTGCCTCATGGCATGTCGCGCCTCCGGGGAACAAAAGGAGGTGGAGCATTTCCCAGATGCATAAGGCGGAGGAGCCGAAGGCAGGGGAGCGGGAAAGCTATGGGACCTGTTTACTTTCAGTTTTAACCTTTTCTTTCGCCGGGCGGGGCGAAAGTGTTCATTTTTGTACCGGGCTGCTTCCTCCTCTAATTCCTCCTCCTCAGATAGCGGTAATTTTTCATTAGAATCTGAATCATTTAATGTCAGGGCTTGTAGGTCTCTAAATGGGTATAAGGTACCTTTATTAATAATCTCGCTAGCATCCTCTTTTTTCTTTGAATGCGCATCTAACCTTTCACTCCGTTCTGTTTCTGACATGCTTTCCTGAAGGTCCGCAAGGGCTTGTTGTCCTTCCCTAATTTCTTTTTTACAGTTTTGATCAATTACAACAGCCAATAAAATAATTAGGCAAGCTTCCAATCCCTCTAGATCGTCAGAGAAAAGCATATCTCTCAGAACTTAACTTAAAGAAAAACTTACCTGGCCACAGTTCTGAACCCTCTTCAACAAAGTGAAGGGTCCTCTCGGCGCCAGCGACAATGTCAGGTTCCCGGGTCTTCGGCACCACTTGTCCCGCGCGCTGTGTAGTCTCGCTGGCAAGAACTTCACGCGGACAACAGGATTCTTCTGTGGTAATATTTATTGTGCACAGCTCTTTTGTGAGAAGGACCCCGAAATGGGGCAGAAGCACCGTTTATATAGCAGTCCAGAGGGTTCGGGTATGCTCTGGATTGGTGCACCGTCCGATGCCTCATTAGCATGCCCAAGGCGCGGGCCCAGAGAGCGCGGGCCCGGGAGCGCAGTTTGCCCAATGCAAAGGCAACGGCGGGAAACGGCTTGTAGTTGTTCTAGCAACTCAGGAAGTCAGCGCCACCTTAGGGCGTGGTACAGCACACATTGTGTGGTAGGCTGCCAACAGTGAGGGATGAAAGGTACACTTGTCTATAAATAGAAGAATACGTATTACACATACAATAAAGTAAGAAATTATGTTGATCTAGGAATGTGACAAAGTAGGTTTCTCTTTAGGAACTATGACCTTTCCAGCCATGCATATTTGGCTATGCTTATAGTACCACACATGAGTTCCCTCCCATTAAGCTGGCCTTAATTCCAATTAGACAGCTATTGATTACCCCTGAGATAAAAATGGTACTATTGCACCAATAGTGATAGTTTGCTGGGCCAGGTATTGTTGTTTATTGGGTTTTATTTACAGCTTGGAAGGCCATTGATTGGTTGTCACCCTTGGTAGCTTCTATGGTATCTTTTAACAGTCGAAGAGGTAACTTTCAGAGAGGAGACTTCCCAGGTCAGTTCCAGCTCATTTGATTGCTTCAAGTCCTATGTCAGAAGTGTGGCCTGTCCTTAGTAATGGAATCTTGCCTTCAAGTTCTGGGAGGCAATCAAGGGCATTGCAATACCCTGTGTTATTTTGGAAGTCTCTTGGACTATCCTGTCCAACAAATGGAAGGGAGATCCCTCCTTCCTGGCACTGTAGGTTGTTATACAGCTTTCAGCTAGGCACATGTACTCATCTGTGTATTTTTCAGTACGACGTTGAACTTGACATGCGTCGTTCTTGTCATCTATCTTCATTATTTTCACTTTAGGAGTATGTCTCATTTTCATATTGAGCATCTAAACTTTGTCAACATTTTTCCTTTCTCCTTTCTCAGTAGACTTCTACAACTTGCATGCTGGCTTCCCTGGCTTTAATATTATGACTTAAATATTTGGTATTCTCTCTTGGTCACCAGAAGACATAGCACTGATCCTTAATAGTCATAGTGATGGCATGCTTAATGACATTGTCTGATTGGCTTCTTTTCATTCCTTACCTCACCTATCTCTTGCCCTGCTAGAGAATTTCCAGGTAAACCACCCACATTCAACTCTTTGCACTTGGGAAAACTCAACCTAAGAGAGTTGGTTCTAGGAAGTCATTCATGAGGACCATTCTGAATTTGGATTACTTATAAGCCAGACTTAAGTGGCATGGTGAGACACCCTGCCATTCTGAAGCATCATGATCGCTAAGCCTTCCTTTTATGTTTATGTGGGTAAGGTACAAGGGGAAGAGGGTGCATGGACATAGGCAATAGCTGGAGCATGGAGCTCATTGGCTATTGTTAATGGATGAATATAATAGACAAATATAAGCCAACTCTGCTTGTACTTAAGTTATAGTAGACAAACTAAATGTTACCTGTGGTAGAATTTAGAAAGTCATCTTCCATAGCAGGGAAAATAAGTTCTCCTGAATATCAGAAGTACTTCTGATTCTGAAAGTTGCAGGGTTTTTTATACAACTGGCTTAGAAGCTGTTTTATATAGGCAATTAGCATTTGAAAATTTTGTTTGTTTGTTTGTTTTGGTCTTTTCAAGACAGGGTCTCCCTGTAGCCCAGCTGTCCTGGAACTCCCTCTGTAGACCAGGCTGGGCTCAAATTCACAAAGATCCGCCTGCCTCTGCCTCCGAAGTGCTAGGATTAAAGGTGTGAGCCACCAAATCATTAATAATTAAGGAAATGCAAATTAAAACCACTCTCAGCTATCATTTCACTCCAATATGACTGGCTAAAGTCAAGAACACAAAAGACACCAAATGCTAGAGAGGTTGTGGGGAAAGGGAAACACTCATACATTGCTGGTGGAAATGCAAACTTGTACAACCACTATGGAAAGCAGTGTGGAGAACCCTTAAAAAAGACTCAAAATGAGCCTACCACCTGACCCAGTCATCATACCACTCCTGGGTATATACCCACAAGACTCATCCTACCACAAAGATACATGCACATCCATGTTTATTGCAGCTCTCTTCACAGTAGCAAAGAGCTGGAGCCAACCCAAATGCCCCTCAGCTGATGAGTGGATGACAAAAATGCAGTACATCTACACAGTGGAGCACTACTCAGGGTAAAGAAAGATGACAATATGAACTTTGCAGGTAAATGGATGGAACTTGAAGCCATTATGCTAAGTGAAGTAACACAGTCCCCCCCAAAAATTGGCAAATGGTCTCCCTCATTTGTGGATGCTAACACCAAATCCCCAGATGAAAGGCAAGCTGAACAACATTATTGTTGTATTTCTGTTTATCTGAAAGCAACTATGTTGTTATAATGTAAATATCTTAATGGGCTCTAGAATAGATCCACCACTTATTTTCAGAATCTATAATTACTGTATATGAGTGGAGAGTATATATGCATATTTTAGAGTAATATAAAATTAAAGGAGGAAAATGTGAATTCCTAAACATAAAAAAAAAGACTGAGAGAAAGATGCAGGACAGTTATGGCAGAGTGTATGATCTGGGGTGGGGTCAGGGGAAGGGAAAAGGGAATGGAAAGTCTAAACTGAACTGAGAATTGATGTCTGAAATACACAAAACATCAATAAAAGCATTATTTAAAAAAGAAAGTTGCAGGGTAAAAAATGAAGCTGATATCAGATGTCTGGTGGTCTAGTGAAAAACTACAGCCTTAACAAGAAAGCACTGAGATCAAATGCAGACATCTGAGTGCAGGACATGAATCTCCAGATTCTTCTGTCCTCGTTAAAGGTACCTCATGTCCCTTGAACCGGGCGAGATAATTAGTTTTGTAGTCTCCATCTGCTGTGATATTTCAGTCTGCTGTGATATTTCCTTCAGAGTAAATGATACGTTATTGCAACTTATAACTCCTACTGGCCTATGCTAAGAAAGAGGTATAGACCCTCTTAGGCAACTTTGGTTTTCAAAATTATTATATAGCATACTTGTAACTATTTTTTTTTTTTTGGTCTTTTTGAGACAGGGTCTCGTTGCAGTCCCAGATGCCCTGAACTCACTTTGTAGACCAGGCTGGCTTGAACTCACAGAGATCCACCTGTCTCTGCCTCTTGAGTGCTGGGATTAAAGGCATGCACCACCTCACCCAGTAGAACTACTTCTTAAATATAGTTATTGGATAACTTTAAAAATTGGGAGTTAGAGTTGAGCCCCAAGAGACAGATCAGTAACAGACCCAGTGCTGCTAGAGCCCACTGTGATAGATAAAGATAGCATGTGGTATTCCTGACAAAGCATTCAGGGTTCCAAGCAAGGTTGTGCTGCCTACAGGAGAGAAATCCTGACCATTTCCCAAGCAGCTGCTGGCTACAGCCTAAAGTCTTGGTCATGGGTTTGAAGACAAAACCTTTTTAAATATTTTGTTTATTATTTTTATTTTATTTTTATGTGTATGAGTATTCTGTCTGTATGTATGAAAATGCACCTGTGTTGTGCAGTGCCTATGGAGGTCAGAAGAGGGTGATAGACCACTTGGAACTGGAGTGGCAGATACTTGTTAGCTGCCATATGACTGTCTTGATTTGAATCCAGGTCCTCTGCAAAGGCTCAGGATTGATGACAAATATCTTATCTGTCCACCCCATGCTTTCCAGTTGGGACCCTGTAAATTAGACTGTCAAAACCAGATTAACAGAACCTACCAAGGAGTAGTTGAAGCTAGTGTAGTGGATAGAATAAAGAATAGTAGGTTATGAAAAGATGACATGACAAAGAGGTTTAGGATCTGGCAGCTATTTGAGGAAAAGTAACTAGGAAGATAAGGGTGAATTTAACAAGGTCTGTT
Source organism: Rhizomys pruinosus (assembly GCA_009823505.1). Taxonomy (NCBI): domain Eukaryota; kingdom Metazoa; phylum Chordata; class Mammalia; order Rodentia; family Spalacidae; genus Rhizomys; species Rhizomys pruinosus. The sequence continues at coordinate 1,890,484 of VZQC01014462.1, forward strand.
TCAGATTTCTCTTAGCATTAACTTCCAATTTGTGGCTATATGATTGCCTGCCTACTGGAAAGGTACCATTCTCAATTTTATTTCATATTTTTAAGCTATAGCTTAAGTTTCTTTAACTCAAAATAATCCTATACCTATGTAAAATATTTTAGGAAGTATGCTCTGTTGCCCCATAGGATCAATATCAGAAACATCAAACCATAAGATGCACAAGCCCAACAGTAACACAGTGTATGATTGACACTGGTGTGGGCGGGTCCAGAGCCCATGGAAAGTTACAGGAGGAGAAAGTCCATACCCTACACTTACCTCTGTGCCTCCAATGCCTTCTACCTCAGCTTGCATGTGGCAGAATGAGGGATCCTTTATGACTAATGAGGGAGGAAACAGAAAACTTCAGCCTGACTTACGCTTCGATAAGCCCAGTCTGTTTATGCTATCTGAAAATGGACAGTCTCCACACTACAGCCAGACCAAGTTAGATTTTCATTTCAACCTCATGATAATATAGGTCTCAGCTGGATAATTCATAGAAGCATGAGCTGATATTAAGTTTGAGGAAGGAATCAAGTTTAGGTATGTCATCATAAATCATACCATGAGGTTTTATTAGTTTTTAATTTAGAAAAAATCATCATGGACACTTTAGATAAAAAGAGGTCATACAAACTGTACTCCATTTCAGCCAAATGATGGGTAAACTCAAAACATTTTGCTGCACATGGATCTTCAAGGACTTCCTAAGACACTGCCTATTATGAATTAATTTGTCCAGAATAAAGTTCACTTATAGTAATTTATAAAGACTGTGCTTGCTGATGACCCTCCAAGAAATATGTGAAAATATGGTCATATAAATTTATTAGTGTAATATAATCTTTATTCTTTTAAATTTTATAATAAAATTAATTGCTTCAGTGCTATAGCTCTAACAAGCATTCTTCTTGTAGATCTGCCAGTCTTCAACCGCCATATTGCTGTACCTACCCTCACAGATCAGCATGGTTGCATAATGCAGTTAAAGAACAGGAAAGGCCAACATCCAGGGACAGATGGAGAATGCAGTCTGGGAGACCAAGTTTACTTCAGACTCTGTGCTAGGTGAGATGATTATTTTTTTAATTCACTACAGATGTTTCTAAAAGTACACCTTTTAAGTAGACAGAAGCAGGTGTGCAAATTAAAACATATACAGAACACAATATAGACATTGCTAATGAACACTGTATAAATAACTATGGTTGCAGCACTGTCAGCTAATTAGTGTGTTAATTTCTCTAAATTGTGAGCTCCCTCACTAGAGTCTTCTTGTTTTTCATATGTAGCTCAATTCTCACACTTCATGCCTCTCTGTTTCTTGAACTGGCTCACCTAACAACAATCTCAAGATAGATAAATCCTTCTGGCCACACTCTCTGCTTCCTCATCAAGGTTGCAGAGTATTTGGGGGGGGTGTTGGATATCGAAGGTAGTGAACAGACCTTCACTATCCAATAAGGCCAGTCAAGACAGAGACTGAAAAACAAGCATAAGTGGTATATGCCTTTAATCTCAGTACTCCAGAGGCAGAGACAGAGGCTGGCAGATCTCTGTGAGATCAAGGCCAGCCTGGTCTACATGGAGAGTTCCAGGCTGGCAGTGGCTACAGGGAAACACTGTCTCAAAAAGGCAACAACAAATGAACAAAGAAACAAACAAAACAGAGAGATTGACAGGGAGGATACAAATCAAAAAGGCTCCCAAGACACAACATATGCTCCCCAGCAGAGGCTCGCTTTAAATCCAAAACACAGGTAGGCTGAGAGTAAAGGATGAAGAAAGATATTTCATGTGGAAACCCCAAAAGAGGACATGGCAAATGTCCTATTACCAGAAAAAAAAAAAAAAAAAAAAAAAACAACAACAACAAAAAAAAACAAAACAGGCTCTGGGACCAAAAAGGTTATAAGAAATTGAAAGGATACTACACATTTGTGATAAATTCAATTCTACACCAAAATATAACAACCACAAACACTTCTATACCTAATAACAAAATACTAGGATTTTTTGAAACAAAATTATATAGAGTTGAAAAGAAAAATATTTACACAATAGTAGTTGGAGACATCAGTACATCCTTCTGGTCAATGGACAGAGCAACCAGACAGAAGCAAGTGGGCAAGAAGGGGCCTGCACAAAACAATCAGCCAAAGACAGCCGACAGGCAAAGCATATTATCATTATAAAACCCTCTGACAGAGCCCAGAATCCACTTCTTGAGAACATCTGAATCAATCCTCTCTTCAGTTGCCCCTTTTATCTCCTCCCAATCATATAGAATATTTTCTGTATAAAAATTGAATAGGTTGTTTTCTTTCTAATGCCTAAGTTGACACATTGAAAAAATTTGCAATTTGATCTGACAGAAAATCTGACCAGCCAACAATCTCATCAGTACAAACAAAAATCTTTTAGTCTTTTCTTGATTCTAGATTGCTGAGGTTAGCCATTCCAAGTAAAATTTCCATAGACCACAGATACTCAAGAGCCAGGAACACAGAGAAAAAACAGAGACAATGCAGAGGATAGAAGGAAACTAACTTTTTAAAAAGAGCTAAAATTAGTATCCTAGGAGAGATAAAAGAAAATTACATTCACAAACAATAACAGTCAAAAGATAAAGTACTAAGAGACTCATGATTTCAGTGACATTATATATGTTAAAAAGCAGAAGAATTGGGGGCTGGAGTGATGGCTCAGTAGTTAAGAGCACCCGTTGCTCTTCCAGAGGAACCAGGTTCTATTCCCATACCCCACATGGCAGCTAACTAGGCCCTATAACTACAGCTCCAAGAGAATGTGGTGCCCTCTTCTGACCTTCTTGGGCATTGAATGACATGGGTGCACTTACATACATGTAGACAATACACTCTTACACATAATTTAAAAATAATAAACCTCCTAGCACTTGGGAGGCAGAGGCAGGCAGATCTTTGTGAGTTCAAGGCTAGCCTGGTCTACAGAGTGAGTTCCAGGACAGCAGAGCTACAGGGAGATGCTGTCTCAAAAAGATAAATAAATAAATAAATAAATAAATAAATAAATAAATAAAATTAAAAAAATTGAAAACAGAAAACAGAATTGTACTTTCCAAGTAATGAGCAAACTTCATTCTAAAATACTATGTCAGCTAAAACTTTTAATCAAGTATGAAGGCAAAATAGAAAGGCATTTAAGCATAAGAGAAATTCTTTATCAGGAAATTACTGAAAAACATGCTGCAATGAATCCTAAGCACAAATCAAGAAAGAGAAAGCCCAGCTAGCCAGATCTCAGAGTAAAACATAATGAAACAGTTCCAGGGCATTTGAGAAATCATCCCACTCAGTGACCACATCTAGATTTCATGCCCAAACTGCAGCAAGAAAAAGAAGTGCCCTGGGTGACAGGTTCTCAGTGATAAATATAGAATCGCCACATATCTCCAACATTTAGAGTTATTTCTAGTGCTTAATATATTTGGAAAAAAAATCTTAAATTGTGAGAGGTATATGGCCCAAGAGAAACTTAATAGAGAAGAGGAATTATATGGGTAGTGTACATTTGGCCTTAACATTTATTTAGCTAAAATCTCTTATGTGTCAAGAACAGAATTTGGAGACAAGTGAAACCCTGTGTTAGAAAACAGATAAAACCTTAACCACCTTAACAAGAAGTTAGTGGAAATTATCTATACTTGATAGATTAATATATAGAAATATGTACAAATTATTTTTAAATATAGAAACAAAGCCAAGAAAAAAAGCAATAAAGAAAGATAAAAGTAACTACCTTTGGGCACTAATAGAGAATAGTAGGGCAGAGAATTGCTATTATTCAACAGAATATTGTAAAATTTAGTATTGAAGCCATGTATCCCAGTGATTAAGTATAAAGATTAAGTCATATAGATATGGATATGAAAAATTATACACTTTTTAAGAACAGATATTTTGAGGATGAGAACTATGGTCTCTGCATCTTCATATTCTTCAGAGAATATATAAACAGTATTTAATTGTTTTGGGTTGGGTAGCTGTAATGAAATACTAGATACTGGGTAGCTTAGAGAACAGAAATTCAGGGCTGGAGAGAAGACCCCCAGTTAAGAGCATGGACTGCTCTTCCAGAGGACCCTAGTTGGGTTCCTAGCACCCACATGGCAACTAAGAACCATTCATAACTCCAGTTCCAGTGGATCCAATGTCCCCTTCTCACCTCTATGGGCATCACATGACACGGGTGCAGTTACATACATACAGGCACAAGACTCATGCACATGAAACAAAAATAAATATACAAATAAGTAAATAAAAAGAACAGAGTGGTTTTCTTTGAGTTCCTGAAGCCACACAAGTGAGATGAACGTGCAGCACTGGTGGGTTCTGGGAAGGATTCTTCTCTTTCTGGCTTGTTCACTGGCCCCTCCTCACTGTGTCCTCACATGGTAGAGAATGACAGACAGACACATACAGAATGTGTTCTCCAATTTGTCCTCTATAAGCTCACGAAGGCCTTCCTGAGGCTCCATTCTTACAACCACATCTGATAACTTCCAAAGGCCTCTTTTCTGAACATCAGCCTGGAGGTTAAGGTCTCAGCATTTGAATGCAGGAGGGAACAAATATTCAGTGTATAACACTAACAGCAGGAATAAATGGATATTTGTGCATGCTGCAGTTTCCATTGTCAAGCACAATCTACCTGATTCAGTGTAGAATAATTCCTATCTTCCTGCCTCCCACTCAGAATGTCTGAGTTTCCAGGTTCTCTGACAATTGTTTGAGATCATTGATATTCAGCTCAACGTTCAATAGTCGGTGTCCTGACATAGCACTCTGACAAATATACCTTACAAATTACATGTCAAGCCCAAAAATGCTAATTTGAATTGTTATTTGGTAGTTGTTATTTCTCAGATTTACTGAAAGTAGTCAGTGCGTGGCAGTTATGTACTTCTAACATTTTCTTTTAGGTTGTACTAATTGGCTCCACACCTTGGCACTGGCACAGTTCCCACTCACTCAAGACTTTCTGAGTATTTCTTTCATGCCATGAACTTTCACAATGGTTTTAATTAAGATTGACAGGGAGCCTTTCACATATACTTTGTGGAACAGTTGTTTGTTCCCATATCTCTTAGAATTATCAAGTGCATTCGGGAATGTTTCAAAATATACCCATAGTACAGCATTTCACGAATATGGAGTGAAGTGATTGTTCTTGTTTATTTGCATCTAACATCATTATATTTACTATGGACCACAAATGGCATACCTGAAAAAAAATATTGTAAAGCATCAGTTCTTTCCATATACACAATGAAGTGCAATGGGAATAAAGGGCTCATAAGAAAACATGTGGATTCAATTTTGATTTCTTACTTCTTCATACAAATTACTGAATATCACCGTTTACTTTTGAAAATCTTATTTTTTAAAAGCTGAAAATAAGGTTAAAGTGCCTAGATTTAGTAAATATAGCATAAATATCAGCAAATTCCCTTAGGGTATTTTTTCCAAGTTAAAAATATGAACACAGCAGTCAGTTTGGTCAGCTTGAAAACACCAAGTTATAGCAATTTGTTGGGCTTTAAGTATTATTTGGGTCCACACTGTATTAGTCAGACTTCTTTGATTTGTTGCAGTAGAATTAGATAAAGCAAGCTGTACAATAAAATATTTTAAAGGATAATGAATTCACATAGACAATGAATATTCATGGGACACATCCACACATCAGGTACTGCTCAAAGCCCTGGTCTACCACAGTGACAAGATAGATTGGCGCTTTGGGTAAAGGTACTCCATAGTCCAAATTTCTAAGGAAATCAAGGTCAGGTACAGGCAAGCCTCAGCAAGGGCTTATAACCAGAAGTGGAAGCTGGGCCTGGAGCTCAGTAATAGTGTGTAAGATTAACACCCATGAAACCCTGTATTTAAGCCTCAGCCCCAGGGGATGGAGAGGTGGCCCAGCAGTTAAGAGCACTGGCTACTCTTGCAGAGGACCTAGGTTTGATTCCAAGCACCTACATGGCATCTATAATTCCAGTTCCAGGGTATCTGACACCTTCTTCTGACTTCTGTCGGCATTGCATGACATAGATTCACATACCTACATGCAAGCAATACACTTGTGCATATAAAATAACAATAAAATATTAAAAAATAAAATCTTAAACCTCAGCATCACAAAACGGGTAGAAAAAGATACTCTGGGCCCCTGGTAGCCTGTTCTCTTTCTTACCTCTTCATGAGTGTCTTCTTTGAGTCTGGTCTGCAAATAACATTTCTCTGTGTCCCAATATACATTATAGAAATTTAACTATTGCACACTCTGAATGACCTCCTCTGGATTCATTGTATGTCTCTCTTTGGAGGCAAGAATCTGATTGGCTGGTGTTAAATGAATCATCTATAGAAGTGTGAGGCTGTGTCATGGTAACCAATTCTATGCTGACTCCCTCCCTTAGATTTTGGATTGAGAGTATGTGAGAGAAAGAAGTTCTTTTGGTTTGCGGAGACACAGCCATATCATTTTGAGCCAACTCTTCATGTCAAAAGAGAGAGTAACTATCTCAGGTCATCAAATTTGCCAAGTTATTTAATCTGATAATAGTGGAACTTGGAAAGAAACTCTGAGTCTTTAATTCTTAAGTCAGCACTCTTTTACCTTTGACAGTCTTGGAAAAGGGAACTGCAACCTCTATTGAGCAATTTCAGCTAATAAGTACTTACCTGCCTGGTAGGAAGTACTGGGTGAAAGCCTAATAGCTGTCAGTCATATCACACAATCAGATATAGTTTTGGAGCTTACTATATGCATTGAGTGATCAGGATCTAGAATTATTGCAAAAGGCCTAACAGGGAAAATTGGGTCTGAATTTTGAGGAGGGGCTAAGTTTAGTGCTGGGTAGAGAAGAATTCAAGTACTCCAGTGTGATGGTTTGAATGAGAGTGTCCCCCATAGGCTTTAAGTATTCAGACATTTTGTCCCCAGTTGGTGGACTGTTCTTAGAAGGTGTGGCCATGCTGGAGTAAGTTTGTCATTGGGGGCGGGCTTACATCCAGGGAAGACACTATTCTTGAGAAGATACAGAGATGAGAATGGACGTTTGGGGCTACACAATGAAGCCAGGACTGGAACTGAACAGAGCACAGAAAACAGAGCACAGAATCTTCTGGAAATTTTTTACTTAAAGGTTCAGAATGTAAAATTGCAATCTCTCTCTCTCTCTCTCTCTCTCTCTCTCTCTCTCTCTCTCTCTCTCTCTCTCTCTCTCTCCCCTGCTCACACACTTGAATTCCTGATGTTCCAGTCATATTTTGTTGAATTTGTGGTTTTATGGGTTTTTGCCAGCTCCTAGTGGTTTTTTTTTTTTTCCAGTTTTATGCAGACTATAAAAGTTCAAAGTTTTCAGATAACTCCAAGTTGATATTGGAAACCTGTGGTAATGTAGGTGGCTAGGACTGAAAAGTATGTTATCCTTTCCAACCTATTTATGCGTTAAAAATAGCTGAAACTGATTTTCAGACAAAGCAATAATCCTTACCACGAAAGTAAGAAAGAGTAAGCATATCCTTATATACCAGCTGTGTAAATTATTGCTGTTAAGACAGACCTTCAGTCTCGGACAAGAGGGGAAAAAATCAATATTAATCCACTTATACTTGTAATGGAAGGATGTGGTCATATAAAGCATTACTGGCTACCCAGGATCACAGACTGAATTTGAAGACAGATGCTCTATGTTTGCTATGGAAACAATAGACCGTAACATTGTATTTGATATGGAAAAATCAATCACAGCTTTAGCTGCTAGAAACTGCTCCACTTTAAGGCAAGAATACAAAGTACCTCAAGCAGTTGTTAAACAGAAGAGCTTTCATGATTATTTAATCACTTGAGAGGCTGAACCAATTAAAATATCATCTGTCAATACTTTCTCTAGGATTTGTTTTCAGGAATAATAAATGTTTTCTCCAATCTATTGTCTTGACCCAAATGATGACACTACAGAAATAAAAACCATCCCAACCAGATGTACCATTTCCAGAGGGAATGGGTTTCAGATTTTACTTAGAGCTGGGAAAAGCCAGATTTCTTTAGGCATTTTTTTCTGGATTCTGTCAGATAAAAATCTAAGCTTACAAAGGTTTGGCCGTGTGGATCTTCATCGTCAAATAGCAACCAACTGAGCAAAGCCTGTGGGCTTTGGGAGCTACAGGAATTCATGTCTGGCTGTGGCCACACATGTGGGAAGCAGTCTTCTCTGGATGACGCAGACATTTAGTTCTCAGTGGGTCATGGAGAGGCTGCTGAATATTTTCAGTGTGTCTAGAAAAATCAGTGGCTTAAGCCAGGGAAGAGGAGAGTTTAGGGTAGGAAGGCAGATTGAAGCACAGACTACCTTTCCAAGGGACCTAACTTTAAAACTGAAAGAGATAGGACTGGGGAGATGGCTCAGAGGTTAAGAACACTTGCTATTCTTCCAGAGGATCTGAGTTTGTTTCCCGGCACCTTCTTTTTATTTTTTATTTTATTTTATTTTATTTTGTGTATGAATGTACTGTCTGCATGTAGGTCTGTGCACCCACGTCATGCAATGCCACGGAGGTCAGAAGTGGGCATTGGATTCCCCTGGAGCTGGAGTTAAAGATGGTTCTCAGCCGCCATGTGGGTGCTGGGGATGGAACCCAGGTCCTCTGCAAGAGCAGTTGGTGCTCTTAACCACTAGGCCATCTCTCCAGCCCCAGCACCTTCTTTTAGGCTAATAACTGCCCTTAGTTCCAGTTCCAGGGACCCAACTGGCTTCTGAGGGCTGTTGCAGTCACATGGTGCACTTACATACATGCGAGCAAAGCACCATACACATAAAATAAAAATGATAAATAAAAATTTAAAAAGAGCATCCAGATATTTTACAGTAGGCAAATGGTACAACTCAATGCATATTTTAGAAAAATAAAAATATGTATTACAGAGGGATGTATATATGCATCTACAAAATGTGCGGAGTTGGAATTTTATGTGGAGAAATCAAAGTGGGGGTTGTAAAAGAGACTAGAACTGATTCATAAAGGTTACAGAGGAAGGAATTGAAGACGATACTGAGAATTTTCTGTGTGAGCCTTTTTAAGTATGAAGGTCTCTGATAGCACTGGGGAGACATACTAACAACAAGTGTGAGACATAACAGTATATACTGATGAGTATTCTAGAGTGTTAGGCTCACTGAATTTGCAAAAACTCCTGCTCACTCTTCTCTTGGCTTTTAAGTCTTGGGCTGTTATTTCAAACGTCTGACCTTTATTCCTTTATCAGTTTTAAAAACTGGAAAATAATGTCTGATACTGTTATTGTGAAAACCAAATGATATAAATCATGGTTATCCTATAGTAAAGCACATGTTAAATAAACAATAGTGTTACTATAAGTATCTTTAAAGCCTTTAACACAGAAACCACAATTGCTCAGCATGCAGAGAATAAGTGACTTCAGAATGCTGGGCCCTGAATGAGACATCTATGTCACACATCTCCCCCCAAGGTTCAGAAATATTCACTGAAAAGAGGGTAAGAAGACTGTGAGAAGCGGAGGTACAGATGACAACGAAGGAGCAGTGTTTTCAGGAAAGCAGAGCAGTTGAGCATTTGAACCCGCACCTATTGTGTATACACAAGACCTATTCAACTTCAAGCTACACAAAATCCAAGCACAAGAGATGGAGGGTGGACAGAGTCCCATCTCTAGCTGAAGAGCTTTTGGCATTTGATAGCTCCTGTGAGAGAAGGGGGTCATTCTTCTTTAAGGGTATGACTCCTGATAGATTGACTACATTCTAGGGCAGGCTCTATCTATATCCAAGAATGCTTAGTCAACAAAAATTAAACTTGATGGATAATCGATGGTCCAACCCCAGCTTTAACTCTTAATAACCACATCAATCACTGGCACAGCAAATGACAGTGCTGCAGTAGTGGTACTTTGATCTTGAGGGTAATCAACAGCTTCCTAATTGGACTTAAAACCCACTCAATGGGAGGAATCTCATGTATGGTACTGTAAGCAGCCAAATACATATGGCTGGAGAGGTCATAGTGAAATCCCCAAGACCATTATATCCCTAGACAAACGTAATTTCTTACTGTGTGTAAAATATGTACAGACAAGTATCCCAATCACTACTCATCAAAGAAGCTTCTTTTTTTTTGTTTGTTTGTTTTGTTTTGTTTTGTTTTGTATTTTCAAGACAGGGTCTCCCTGTAGCCCCAGCTGTCCTGGAACTCGCTCCGTAGACCAGGCTGGCCTTGAACTCACAGAGTTCTGCCTCCCTCTGCCTCCCAAGTAAGTGATGGCATTAAAGGTGTGTGCCACCATGCCTGGCCTCAAAGAAGTTTCTTTTGTAACAGATATTATTATTATTGCTCAATCACAAAGATTGTCAATGAATTGGCCAAGCCCACTTGGTGGCTAACAGCCACCCATAACTCCAGTCCCAGGAGATCGGATGCCTTCTTCTGACCTCTGTGGGCATTGCATGACACAATTATGCTTACCCATGAAGGCAATACACTTATACACATAAAATAAAAATAATAAATAAAAACTTTAAATGCACCATATAAAGTTCTAAAAGAATTAATATAAATATTTCAAAAAAGAATTGAGTAATGAAAAACCTATCTAACACAGCTTTATAAACGTTATTGTTTGACTCTTGTCCCCACACAGCATTCATTTCTTGGTAATTACCCCCTGGTACTACTGACAGGAAGTAGAACCTTCAGAAGGTAGGGCCTAGTGGAGTAAGTGTAGGTCACTGGGGGTGTCCTCTTGAAGGGGACACTAAAGGTGTTTCCACCAGCTGCTTCTAATCGGACATGAAGTGAGCAGTTCTTCCAGTCATACACTTCTGTCATGAGGTACTATCTTAAATGAACCATGGGCCTAAAGGCAATGAAGCCAAGAAGTTGAACCTCTGAACCTGTGAGCCTAAACAAAACTCTCTTAGTAGCCCTTCATGTCAGATGCTTTGCTACAGCCATAGAACTCTAACACAGAATATTGCTTTCAGAAAGTGAGATCATTACTGTGATTATACCCAACCACATGGTCCAGGAGCCTTTGGAACTGGTTAGCTGGAAGAATTTGAAAAAAAAAAAATTGAGAGGTAAGCTAGAGAAAGCCTAGAATAATTTAAGCAATACTTAAGGGCCAAGTCTGGCATGGATACCACCCACTAGAACTTTGATAGGAACAGGGATAATAAAGCCTGTGCTGATAAGGTTTCAGAAGGAAGAAGACTCTTGGGAATTAGACTAGAGTCCATCCTACATTGTGGCAATGAACTTGTCTATGTTTTATTCACGCTGAGACTTTGGGGAGAGAGTAAGTTGAAAAGAGTTTAAGTTTACTTAGAGGAAGTTTCAAAGCAGCATTCAAGCTATTGTGAGTGTCCCTGATTGTTTTTAGCTAAAGATAGTTGTTAAACTCAAGAACAAAGAAGAGCAGAGCAGACAGCTTTGAAAAATTTTGTAGTGTTGTCAGAAAAGGAACATGTTTAAAGCTAAAGCCTGAGAGGATACAGATATCAGTACTAAGAAATGAAGTCAAGCACTTTACATGGAAACAATGGAAAAGATGCTTTGAAGCATCTCAGGCATTGACAACACTCCACTCATGTCAGGCTAAAAACTGGAAAAGAACAAAGTTCTTTCAAAGATATTTGTTTGAGAAGAGAGCCACTCAGCCCCCTCGTGTAGAAGGTGGCCCAAGAACTTGTTCAATTGGGATTTGTTTCCCTTGGGTTGATCCTCAGAAACCACTGTAGCCTGATACAAGAAGATTCTGATATGGTTCCGCAGATAGCAAACTTTTCAATCCTCTACATGATGTTGCTTTTACATGTGTGAAAAATGCAAGAGGGGAGAATTTTAGTGAGCTGGTAGCAGAATGAGGCATGCTCCAGGCAGCTGGCCTTGGGCCTGGGGCGTGCCGGCTCCTAAGGACTGAGTGCTCCCACAGAACCATGTGAAGAAACTTAGCACACAAGACTGGACCATAGCTGCTTCTACATTGGTCTCCAAATTTTGTACTCAGGTCTCAGCAAGTTAGAAAGAAAATAACTTGGTAGCCAAGATGGCAGCAGTGTGGCTGCAGCAGCTCTTAATGCAAGGACTTAAAACATGATTCTGGTAAGATTCTCATCGTTTGTTCCCCCAGGACATGGAGGAAGATGTGAAGGCAGCGGATACCAGGAGGGCCAACTAGATTCTCATATATGAGGAAGAAAACACTAAAGTCTAGTCACCCAAGTCCCCATGGGCAAACCCAAGCCCTCTGCCTGGCTACCACATGCCCCTGAAGTGTCAGGGTGCTAGACCCCCCTGAACACTGAGTTCGAGCAAGGGAGCCAGGTAGTGGCACAGCCAGAGGGAGTTATGACCACCCAGCTCACCTTGCCGCACTCCTGTGCACCTCTCTTTCAAGGGCTGCGCCTGGCAGCAACAGCCACTGCACAGCACCCTCGTGGTCACTTTGCCATCATCATCATTATCCAGTGGCTGCCAAGATCTGGCCGCAGCCCTTGGCAGCAATAGGCACCTAAGAAATCTACAGATCTCAGAAAATAAGCTAGAGAACACTGATGTAAAGCTGGCCTATGAAGCTGTGCAACTTTCCAACTGCCGCTCCGAAAATTGGGGCTTGGAGTGAGCTAACTGCCTGCCTGCTGTGAGGACCTGGGTTCTGCTTTTACTTATAATAAAACTCTGTGGGGAATCAACCTGTTAGAGAATGCCTTAGACCACAGTGGGGTGAGTGTGCTTAGTGAAACAGCCAAAGCGTAACTTAGTACACTGGGGCTACTTGATGAGGAAACCCTAGTATTTCTGATCACTGAGGAAGAGAGAAATCCCCACCTAACAATCTTAAGCAATGTTTAAGAGAAACAGAAAACAAGTGTGAAAATTCCATCTCAAGAAACCTGGGCGGACTCTGACCCAAAACTATGTACAAAAGAAAGGGAGTGTCCCCGTACTTTCATCCATCTGTGCACAAGAATTACAGATCATTGACATTCTAATGACATATGATTTCACTGGCATCCAATTAAGATGTGTTGTACAAGATGGATGGGGTTTTTCCATCTGCTAATAGAGATCATGAAGTTGGGTGTGGGTAAGGTGTGGGTGGAGATGAGGGAGGGGGTCTGAATATGATTAATATGTATTATATGAAATTCTTGAATTAATATTTTTTTTAATAAAGAAGGCAAGTGGTAAGAGGTCAGGGACACTTCCAGCAGGATTTTTAATGAGGGTCTAGAAGACCAGGTAGTAAGTGACAGGGTTAGAGTCCCTGCAAGCTGCCCCCAGTGGTGTTCAGGGAAGGTATGAGTGGTGGCCGACACAGTAGTGAAGACAATGTGAAGACAGGCCAATCACATGCAATGCTAAAGTGAAGCTGAAGGAAGCAAGAGATTAACAATGTGGGCTCGGGCAGGCAGCAAGAGTTGATCTGCCCTTCACAGCATGTCCTGGATGCTGGAGATGGAGCTGCAGGAAGTAATATAAGCCCCGCTGGGTTCTGGTCCTGCTTTCCTGTAACCCTTTCTGTGTCTTTATTCTTTTTTGAAATAGGAAGGTTTACCTTGTTATACAATCACACCACGGTATGTTGAAATAATGTCTTGAAAAAGTGTCTTTTTGATTTCACAGGGCTCACCACTGTGTTCACCTTGAGTCTCAGAGAACGTTTTGAACTTGGAAATCTGAGCAACGTTAGAATTCTTCAAGAGTTTAAGGATTCTGGTAAATGGACTCGATGCATTTTGCATTGTCATAAGCCTTTGAGACCAAGGGTGAAACGCTATAGCTTGGATCATAAAGGTCTCTGAGAGGCTCCTATGCTAAAGACTTGCTAGTGATCCTTTACTACTTCTGGGAAGTAGTGGAACCTTTAAGAGGTAGGTTGTAGTAGAAGGAAGTTAAGTCCTTAGGAGCAGGCCCTGAAGAGGATATCGAGACCTTGGTCCTACTGCCAGCCCCAACCCCATCTCTCTCTGTTAATTGCTCAAGCATGGTAGGTAATATTCCTCTCCCGTTCCTACATAGTACTAAGTAGTCTCTCCCCCTCCCAGCCACTGTCCCTGTCTCTTCTCTCCCCCCTTCTCTGCCACCACTCTTCCTGTTTTCCAGCTGCAGTGAGATGAGCAGTTTCTCTGCCATGCACTTCTACCATGTTGTATTGCCTGACCACAGGCCCCAAAGCAGTAGACTGAACCCTTGAAAAAGTGATTCAAACAAATGTCTTCCTTTTAGGTAAATTTATTTCAGATATTGTTTTTCACAGCAATAGAAATCTGACATATGAGATTTTTTTTTTTTTTGTCTTTTCAAAACAGGGTTTCCCTGTAGCCCCAGCTGTCCTGGAACTCACCCTGTAGACCAGGCTGGCCTTGAACTCGCAAAGATCTGCCTGCCTCTGCCTCCCAAGTGCTAGGATTAAAGGCATACGCCACCACGCCTGGCCCAAGATTTTAAAAGCCTATAAATATCAACAATTTCTTTTTTATTATTTTTTTAAAATTTATTATTTTTTTATGTGTATGAGTGTACTGTCTGCATGTAGATTGGTGCACCTGTGTCATGCAATGCCATGGAAGTCAAAAGAGGGTGTTGGATTCCCCTGGAACTAGAGTTAAAGACAGTTCTTAGCCACCATGTGGGTGCTGGGAATTGAACCCGGGTCCTCTGCAAGATCAGTCAGTGCTCTTAACCACTGAGTCATCTCTCCAGCCCCAACAATTTCTTTTTAAAAAATAATTTTAACCACTTAATGAAATGTATTTTCTTAAATGAGTTATGTAAATATGTAAAAAGCACATAAGGTAAGTGATTTCATAGTAGCAATTTTTGGCCACTATTTTGACTATGCTTTGAAATAAAACCACCTTCCTCTGTATAGAATTATTTCTAATTTATTAGATCTAGCTTTTCCAACCTTCATCCACTTAAATACCTTGACAACACATAGGTTTATTCAGGTCTTATAGGAAAATTAGGCATACAAAATCAGGAATGTTCAGAGTTGAGGATAGTTTCTTATATGCTACATTCCTTGCTTCTTTGTGCCTCACAGTTTCCAAAAAATCAAATAAGAAAGAAAAGATACTCTCCTTTTATTTATTTGTGCCTGTGCCTTCATATCTAGGACCAAAAAGCTTCACTAGGCATGAGTAAACAGTTCTCAAATATCATTTACTTTTGAAAAAAGAGACACCAGTTTTTACGTGTTGTATAAGAAAACATATATTGGATCTGGAGAGATGGTTCAGCAGTTAAGTGCATGGGCTAATCTTGCAGAGAACCTGGTTTGGATTCCCAAAACCCGCGTGCCAGTAACAACCATCACTAACTACGGTTCCAGGAGATCTGGAGCCCTTTTCTGACCTTGGCAGGCACTTTACAACATGGGTGTACTTACACACATGCAGGCAATAGAATTATACAGATAAAATAAAAATAATAAAGAATATATATTTACTTATTCTTCACTTATTCTTTCTCATATTCTTGATTCCAGTTCTTTTTCCTGATTTTGTTGGGCTGAGAAGCATCCTATGACCTATAACATCTTCCTGGCTCTGTAGAGACTTTGGAAGTATCAGGATTTCCCCTGCTGCCCTGCTCTCTCCTGTGCTGTACACTTATGCATGGAAACCTTAAATAACAGTCATTCTAAGTCAATGCTCCTTGTCAGTTGCTACGTGTAAGATCCCTTCTGTACCTTTTTACAACGCATGCATCTAACCCATGACTTCCACAGAACATAATAAAGAATTTCTATGGGCATTTCAGTACTTTTAAATATAATGCATCTAATTGAATTAATTTGGCAATCTTCAATATTCTTGAATCCATCTAGAGTTGTGTTAGCCTATATCCTAAAGTAATTAATTAATCACAGTTCATTGCCCATGCCTAGGAATGTGTCTCAAACACAGTACTATGAAGACACTCAAAAATAATTATCAGAAGAAGAGTAAGACTGAGGTAGTTGCAGAATCTTAGGTGAATTTCTTGTGCTAGGGTTTAAATTTCCTTTTCCATAAAGCAGAGGTAATGAAAACACCTGTCTTAATGGAACAAGGGTAAATACAAAGTGTATGGTAAGGTCTGTGTGACATAGTAAATAACCAATAAATATTAAGTGAAGTTTTATCTAGAGCACTACTGTTCCATGAAAAATAACATAGGCAAGATAATGTCATTTCAAATTTTATAGGAGTTACATTTAAAAAATATAAATACATAAAATTAACTTTGGCAATCTCTTTTACCCAATATCTATATATAATCAATCTAAAAAGTTGCTGAATTTACATTCTCCAGTTCATACCATCCCTATAAACTGTAGTGTGTGTTTTACAGTTGTAGGGTATCCCAATCAAACCTGGCCACATTTCAAGCATTCAGTTGCTACAGAGAACCAATAACTAATGATTTAGATATCATAGGTCTAGATGCTGATAAAGTTTAGACATGACAACTCTGAGTGAGTTGTTTTGTTATAGTTGTTCTGTTGAAAGACCCTACAAAACCATCCAAAACAAAGAGAAAATAGCAAAGAAAAATGTCTGTCAGGGTCCTGATGGTCCTGCCATTTTCTCATCAAGGAACTTTAGAAAGTGCTTTTAAGAGAATAGTATGAATAATATTCAAAGTTAGCAGAAATAATCATCACCACATTTTAAAAAATGTGAAACCTGCCATTTTTTAAAGGCATATTTGAAATTGATAAGTGTATGTTGAATTCTGGAGAAAGTTATTGCTTACAAAGTCAGAAAGACTCATGCAGTGTTTAAAACATTCTGCGAATATTTCAAGAAAACACATTTCTCTTCTCATAGTGCTAAAATACAAAACCTCTCCTGGGGCACACCCAGCCTTGCCAGCTCAATGCACTCTTAAGAGGTTGAAAACAACAACAGCAGATAGATAATCCCTCTGCCTTCTCCTCCCACATCACCAGCTGGTTCCTCAAGGTCTCCCTGTACTTTATTTACTATTCATTTTCTTCCATGGGAGAGAAACTTGAAATATTTATTCATAAGATATTATTCTTAAAAATGCCTCCCAAGCTAAAGAGTTGGTAAATGGCTTTGAGAAAAACAGTTGCACATTGAGTATAATTATTATCCCTGAAGTTGCATTTTAAAATATTTTAATAATTAAAGGAGTTTTCTGAAAAACCAGGCAAAGAACAAAGTGGATAAAGAGGCTCAAAAATTCAGGACAAGCCTGCCAGCACTGTGTGTACACACACTCAGTTCGCACATAAATCCAAACAACATTAATCATGCTTGGGAAATGATAAGGGGAAGGGCAGCTTGCACTCTGCAGCCAGTCATAGGAGGGAGCCTTGGCTTGCTGTAACCCACCACTATGAATAAACAACTGAGGGGTAGTGGTCCTTTTGTCAGATTCTGACAACTGAATCAATAAAAAGACACAGCAAAAGTTCAATCAGAACAGACACCACTAATACGACTGCCCTTTTGGGACCCACAGAAGCGAGGAACTGCTTTTCCATGTTAATTTCTCTCCACTACCCTTGGGGTTAGCACCTTCTCTAGCCCCTGTTAATTAAAAACTGCCTCCTAGTAAAGTTCTCTGCCAGGCATTTTCCTGGTTAGCCTGTTCTGCCGACTGCTAGGAGACATGGAGGAAAGAGTGCTCTGTGGCAGAGAAGGCTTAAGTGACAAAGCCACCTGCCCTCCCCAACTGTGCATATAATCTGAGAGCTTTTTTATACACAGACTCCCATATATTACAATTATGACCTAACAAAACTTGGATACGAATAGAGATAAGACTGCATCTTAGTTAAAGACAGTAAACCAATAATAGATAGTCATAACGTCCTGTTTTTGGTTTAGCCTTGTTTTAGAATTTTTTACCTAAGGAATTTGAATCTCATGCATCCTTCTATTTGTTAATTCAGTTGAACGCATAAAGTTTTTGCTTGTTTTCCCATAGCAGAAGCTAATTCCCATATTTGTTAATCTTTGTTTAATGTCAAGATTGATCTCAAGGTACAATTTAATTTGTGTCTGTGCAAAAACCTGTGTATAAGGAGAACTATTTTGACTTAGAAATGGGAGCTTAGGGGGCAGGGTATGACTCAGTGGGGGAATACTCACAGCATAAGTGTGAGAACCTGTTTTGAACCCTAGAAGCCACATAACTGCTGAGTGTGGTAGAACACATGTCCGTGATTGCGATGCTCTTAGGGGGAGATGGGAGGCAGAGATGGAGACTCTCAGGAAGCTTTGCAGATCAGCTAGCCAGGAAACAGCCAACAAGAAAGAAATTCTACCCCAAATGTGGGGGAAGGCGAGGACCAGGTCCTGATGTCCTTCACAGGCTCCCCATGGATCACACATGTCCACGCGCACACACACAAACATGTGTACACAGAAGATTTTTTAAAGTATAGCTAGCTCGTCGCAAACATGATAATAACAGACACATATTACCTCCATGACTAGATAATTTCAGAGTGGTTAATTGGTTAAACACATTTACTTTTCCATCAAAATATAGCAATGCATTCAGATAATACAGAATCCTATGTAGTAATATGGGATAATCTGTAGTTAACAAAGCTGAAATAAACAGACATGTCCAAATATATGATATTATCTTATTACTCATATAAATAAGATCGGAATGTTGCCTTTTGTGTCTCTGTTTTTGACTTAGCAATGTGTGCTGTGGTTGCTTCCAAGCAGATTGATCTTAATTGTTAAAGTGTTACATAATACTTCACCATGTACACTTATTAGATTTATAATAATCTTCTTAATGAACATTTAGGTTTCTTGGATTTTGCATAATACAAAGAATATTTCATTAAGACAACCTTACATAAGTTACCAATATTTGGAAAATATGCATTTTCTAAAAGTGAAATTGTTAGGTAAATAGTGATGCATTAGAATGTGATAATTGCTGCAAAATTGTTATCTAGCTAGGCTTGAACAAGTCCTCTTGTCAGTGTAAAGGGGACCTCTCTTTTTCATCTTTTTCATCCCTGAACCCACCACCCAGTTCCACATTCTGTTGGTTGAGGTTTCAGAATTTTATTACAATATGTACTTAATCTGAGTCATGTAACCCAAGCCACAGTTTCTTCTAATATATAACTTCTATCTTGCTGCCAATAGTCAATATTAATTACATTTTTTGACTTTCCATCCAATAACAAAGGAATGGGCAGGCTATCATATATATATATATATATATATATAGAGAGAGAGAGAGAGAGAGAGAGAGAGAGATTTCTCTAGTTTTCTTTGAAACTAGCCATTAGACCAGAATTATCTTGTATTTTTAATCCCAAATTGCTGATTTTCATTACTAATCAATATTTAAAAATATATTTATGTTTCATATGTTTTGAAATTCAACATTCTTTGACTTCTTTAACCTGAATTGTTATGAAATTTTTGTTTCTGTATTTTCATGGTTTTCAGGGAGAGATTGTGAATGAGAAATTTACTAATTTTTGGATGGCCAAAGGAGTTTTTTTTATTTTAATCTCATAATTAAATCTCTTATTAAATATAAAGAGTTAAAATAATTTTCATGAAAACTGCCCCAAGGTCACAGTCTAGGAAGCTACAAGCTCTCCTTATCTCATATAGGTAAATAACTATGAATACATTTTGAGAGGGCTTGAGAAAGGATCCACAGCAGCTAGACAACCAGGCAATAGCCCAAATGAGGGGTCTGATGCCCTCTTCTCAACTCAGCAGACACTTGTACACACAAGGCATTCATTCATACAGACACACACAAATGTACATTAATAAAAATAATAATGTAAAGATTACACTCATGTATGATACAAAAATATAAAATTTGATGTATGAAATTCTCAAAAATTCAATAAAAATATTTAAAATGAAAATAAGTAAAATTAATTAAAACTGATTCAGTGAAAAAAAATCTTTAAAAACATGCTGCAGAATAATTGGACCTATCAGACTTACAGAATATTACACCTATCAGCATCAGAATTCACATTGTTTTCTCAAGTACACACAGGCATTATACAGGATAGACTTTATGTTATGTTTCAAGGCAAATTTTAAAAATTTTAAAGTTTGAAATTATATAAAGCATGTTTTTCTCACAGTGAAGCAAAATCAGAAATCAGCTGGATGGAAGTTGAAAGATCTATAAATAAGCAGAAACCAGACATTCTTCAATAGTGATTCAAAGAAAAAATCTTAAGGGAAAATATGATCTACTTTAAGAAAAATGAAAATAAAAATACATGTCAAAAATTAGGGGGATATTGAAGCAATGCTATGAGGGAAATGGGTTGTTGCAAATACTCTTCTTTTTTCTTTCTTTTTTTTTTTTTTTTTGGTCTTTTTGAGACAGGGTCTCCCTGTAGCCCCAGCTGTCCTGGAACTCACTCTGTCGACCAGGCTGGCCTTGAACTCACAAAGATCCACCTGCCTCTGCCTCCTGAGTGCTAGGATTAAAGGCGTGCGCCACCTTGCCCGGCTGAAAATACTCTTAAAAACGAATCTGCCTTTGCACCTTGTGTTGTTAGCTTCTCATCACTGAGACAAAATAAATGAAAGAAACAATTTAAGAGGAAAACAAACTTAAGCTGGCTCATGGTTCCTTAGGTTTCAGTCCATGTCTCTTGGCTGTGTGGAAAAGCAGAGCATTAGGACTGGGAACTTGTGCTGGAGTCAAGCGACCACCTGCTGTGCCTAGGAAGAAGACACTGAGTGCTGGGACAAGACACACCCTTCCAAGGCGTCTCCATGGACCTCATTCCCAGGGGCTCTAATTTCTTTATCCAGGCCCTCTCTTCTAATAGTCCATTCAGCTATGAATTCAATGAACTCTCAAAAGCCCATCAGCTGGCAGCCAAGTCATACGCACAGGAGTCTTTGGGGGACATTTTTAGATTCCAAATATAACCCACCATAAGGAACTAGTAATCAGAATGTAAATACAACTCTGAAATGAAGACGCTGAAGTCTAAGCTTTTCTATGGAAGGAAATAATAGACATTGGATACAGACAAGGAAAAATACGTTTGTTGAACTTATCCCAGAATATTACTATTTTCTATATATAGTATTGTATGAGAGCCAGCTGTTATCATCTTAAATCCATTTTAGGTATAAACTATTTCACATTCTAATTTTTATGGAAGCATTTAGCATTTGTCCACAGAGTTCTAAAAGGCCCCAGGATACATTCAGCTTTTCTGTTCTGAGTTTCGCTAACCCACGCCTTTGGGGCCTTTTAATTCTAGACTCACGAGTTTCTTTGTCTTGGATAAATTCTCCTATATTTTTACTTTTAATTATGTCTTTCTTATATTATTTTATTATGTCTTCTTATAATTTATTGTTTTCCCACAAGAACTAATATTTCCGGGGTGCCAGCTCTCAAGGTTTCTATCTTTTTATCATCTAGTTACATATTAGAGAGATTTCCTTGACTTAATCTTCTTTATGACTAGCTTTAGTGTATTAGATTTTTTTCTGGGTTAGAGAGAAGGCTCAGCAATTAAGAGCATTGGCTGCTCTTCCAGAGGATCAAGGTTCAGTTCCCAGTACCCCATGGCAACTAACCATGTATATAACTCCAGTTCCAGGGGGATCTAATACCCTTTTCTGGCCTCTGCAGGAACTGTATGACATGGATATGCTTAAACAGTCATAGACATAAAATAAATAAATTAAAAAAATAATTTGTATAGTCCTGTTGAATTATATTTTCAATCGTGGGCATCTTCCTGCTTATTGATTTTCTTTTCTGTTTACAATTTATTGTTCTTAATTTGAATAGCATATTTTCTCAAGTTTTTTTCTGGGTATATTTACTTAGATTTTTGAAAGGATTTGTTCCTCGAATTATATCTATTTTCTGAAAAGAAACGTTGTTGCATTGTTAACTTTGGTGCTTATCTTCCATGCTGCTGACTTTTTCAAGTACTTAAGATAATGAACTAATATCTGTGAAAGAAGTGTAAGGCAGATGCATATATGGAATTGGAATGGATTTTTTTCTCTACAGTTTTATTTCCTGGGTATATCCTTCTGCTGTGATCCTGATGGCTATCTAAAAACACCTGCAATACTATGTCTTACTGATTGTACACTTCAATTTGAGTTTGGAGTCATAAACCAAGCAGTTTTCTCCTCTAACAACTATCCAAGTTAATGAGAAATTACCTTTGTGAATTGGGAAAGTCGAGTCTATTTGATTTTTTGATAGACTTGGTTGTCTTTCTGTCCTTCAGGCCTGCATTGGTAGTCCCAAACTACCACAACATTCATGCTAACATTCTCCCCAGACAGGAGGTCACTTGCAACAGAATACAACCATCCAGCTTGGAGAAAGATGGACAGTGTAGGACAGGTTTCTAAAATGACTTCAAGTTATTTAAATAATAATTTTCTTTCATCATTGTTCTAGAAGTATCTTTTTGCTTCTTTATTTATGATTTTTGATCTTGAACAGTTCTGAGATCCCTCCCATAGTTTACTTCTGAAGTCACTTGCAGCTATAATTCCTTATAATTCCAGTATACATTTTAGAGCACTGGCCACCAATGGCACTGAAAATATTACACAAGAAAATGTATTGCTTAATAAGTGCATTTTCAAGGATTAAGGACCAACTTAAAATCTTGGTCAAACTGGAAAAACTGCCTGTGTAGGAAGTTGCCTTCAGTTAAAGGAGGAAACTAGTGGATTTAAATTCACAGATACCTCTAAACATGGTATGTCTCCCTAAATTCCTTATAAACATTTTCGAAACAGAACAGTCTGTGTGGTACCGATAGGGAAAGGAGAAAAAAAAACACGCTACTAGCAAATGTTTCGAATAAATTAAAGCACAATTTCCTAGTAAGATACAGATTCAGGAAATAGAAGAGCTTGTTTCAAATTAATAATTAATCAGCAATGACAATATAAATGTGAATGACTCAAAATTTATAGCATTAATTCAGATACAAAACACAACAACAACTTTACTTGGCTGTAAGTAAGCTTATAAATCACCCCTGCAATCTGGACTATGGAAGGAAAGAAGACAGAGGTAGGTTTTGTGTCATACTGGGAATGGCTTATTAATCTTGTCCATGCTCACTTCAGACAAGACATTTAATTACACTGGCAAATACCTATTCTGTCAAAAATTCTACCCACATTGACGCCTTTTTTTCTAGAGGATATTTTCATCCATGGTGGATTTATTTAGTCATTCAATTATTTAGTCAACTCATAGCAGCTGAAAGTCTGTTGTATGCTAGACACATGGTAGAGATGTGAAAGGACCAACTGCTTCTCCTTCTCAGTCTTACACGTTGGTTGGGAAAGACAAAATACTCAAGAAAAGATAAGGTATCATTTTAGATAGCAATAGCACTATGAAGGAAATGAAGTGCAGTCAGGAAGGACAGGGAAGCTATTTTAGAGAGCTTTTGTGCAGAGATTTGGACGGATTCTGAAGGCATACTGTAAAGGCCTAAAAGGAAAAGCAACTCATTAGCAGGAACAGCTGAGTGACCTTCTTACATTTGAAGGATAAGCTGGAAAATAGACTCAGAAGAGAAGCTGGATCTGAGGCGGAGTGACCAGGCAGGGCCAAAGCACATCAAGTTGGCAATAGTTAGTGCTGGGGAGCAGTGTGTGCTTTCAGCTTCTCCTGTCCTTCCTGATGTCCGTGGAGGCAGCTTGGCCCTTGGCCCTCAGCTGTTGACAATCTTGGATACCTAACCACAGAGCCCACAGAGGGACAGGCTTCAACATCAGCTCTCACATGCACTATTAATTTCTTAAGATTGGCCAGCTCCATCATGACTTCACTGTCCTACTCTAGGAAACCCATGCTCCAGAATTTAACAGCTGGCTAAAGATTTCTCCTTCGGTTTTCTCTGATAGCCATCGATCATTCTTACTAACTCTTATCTTTATGGAAGCCGAGTAAGATATGTAATTATTTCAGACCTTTATGGCCTACAGGGCATTTACCATCTAATACTCCCCAGAGTGCCACTTTGTACTAAATGAGTTCGTGTCTTCCCAGGGTTAAGATTAGGAAGTAGACCTCGTATATATAGAGAATATGAATGAATGAATGAAATGAATGAATGAATGTATAGTCTCCTCAGAATCTCAAACATCATGCATAATAGTTATCCTTTTTTCCCCCTGAACTTATCCATCTTCCCCACTGCCTGCTAGCATTTCAGCTGCCAAGAAACACAGATTTGATCACACAACTCTCAGCCCTCAGCTACTCTGGCCACACTCGTCTAACTATTCTTATTTCCTTCTTATCGTTCTCTCTCTTTTCCTTTCTTGATTCTTCCTTTCCTTATCTTTCTTTCTCTTATTGCTATGCCAGTAGTCTTGCTTCTTCTTCTCCTAGCGCGTCAGTCTTCGCTTTCTCTTCGTCTATCAGTCTTTCTCTCTCTCTTGACTGGTTATCCTGTTATCTGTCTCTCTTCCTCTTTCTCAATAATTTCTTTCTCTCTTCTTTCTTTTTTTTTTATCCTTTCTTTCGCTTTCTCTTCTCTCTATCTTCTTTTTTCTCGTCTTTCTTTCTTCTCTCTCTCTCTTCTTTCTTTCTCTCATTTCACTATGTTGTACAAGCTTTCTTCAATTCTGGTTTAAGGGATCCTCCTTTCGCTTTCAGACTGCTGGATCACAGGCATGGGCCACCATGCCGCCCCTATCTATTTACTTTACTTATTTTGTTTTTACCACTTTATGTTTAGTTTCCTTAAACTTCACATTTCTAGAACATCAGAATTTCATTATTGATAATGAAGGCCACTTTTATTTCACTCACTTGCTCGTTCCTAATGATGACTGATCTCTTTCAAAGTTTGCCAGTCCTTTTTTCAAGTCACAATGTATATGAAAGCTGTCAACGGCCCAGATCTACTTGGCGGAAAAGTATAATAAAATCCATAACCTAGACATTAGCTGTGTACACATTCCACTGAATGCTTCTACTTCAATAGATCAACTGATCATCAATGCACAGATAAAAACATGGCTAGAAGTAATATGGATATTATATATAAAAGGGAATAAAGAAGACGAGTGGATAAAATTCAGTTTTTAAGCATTCATACCTGCAGAAATGTCCCCATGTCAGTTGAAGTTCAAAGATGTTAAACAGCTTGGCCCAAATGGAATTGAAACCAGATAATAGAATGAAGGTCAAGGTCCTTGTCTTTGTCCTGAGTCATGGTGCTCATTAAATTAAGCCATATTTGCTACTCAAGACAATATACTAGATAGATAATTTTAAATATTTAAGGTTCCAGTAAGACTATTTAAAGTCACGTAAGTACTTTTTGCTTTATACAAATTAGTAATAGATACATATACATGAATAATAATCATATTTACACATTTATTAGCCAAAAATAGTTGTTGATTCCAACATACATAAAGGCCTTAGCATTTTTAAGATTGTGACATCTCTTCAGTTCCTTTTCTCAGTCCTTAGTACTGATATACAAGGATGCTGTAATGGATACCAATGTGATTCCAGAAGATCTTAGTGGTCAAGCCCTCAGGTCTGGGATGGGTACCAGCAACACAGTGTGGAGCTCGATGTCTTCCCTAGATGGAGAGAGGCAAGTTTTATCCGAGGTGGAGACTAAGTTGACCAAACACTGATTCCAAATCCAAAGGCAAGAGAGATGCTAAACAGCGTGTGTGCTGGGAGCTGGGTCAAACAGAAACCACACTGAGAATCTTTTCTATTACGCCAAAGAGCACGCTTCGGCAAAAGTACTGATTGCCACGTTCTGATGCATTTTATTGTTTTCCTATATATTATCATTATTTTTACTTTACTTTCACTCTGAAAGTAACCTAATTTAGGGGAACTTTGGTGGCACTTGGTTTGAGGACAAACATTTTGTTCAGGTCGTCCCTTGTTCATAGGCAACTGTGCACATTACCCTGTGCTGATGAACAGGATGCTTGTTGGAGCATCTGCAGATGCTCTCATTGTTTAGGTTATTAGATTGAGTTGGCAAGCCTACTGACATTACTTAAGGGACATGGCCATGTTGGACTCCCAGGTAATATTACAATTAAGTCCTGGGATATGAATGAAAACAAGAAGTAACACAGCTATTTGCTTTTTAGTGTAGAAGTTAGGTTGTTCCCTACTCACAGTGCTCAGTACTTCTCCCATTAGTTAAACTATCTCTATGGACAGCTACTAAATTAAATGACTCTTGGGGACAATTTCTCTGGCTGGTCACTTTTTGCATTTTTAAACTTCTGGTATAAAGCTTTGAACCATGAAGCTATAGCTATCTGGTAATAATTCTAACAATTTATCATAATTACTTGGATGAATATATAGTTTTCAGATCACATAGTTAGTGCTTGCTTCATTTCTTTGTATCCACACTTTTGTATGATAGATGATTCCATACATAGTGCTGTTTGGGAAACTGCAACATTGGATTCATTTTACAAATGGGGGAATTGAGGTTCAGTGATGTTATCTCATTTTGTTTATAGCCTAAGTATTTGCTGACAAGTCTGAACTCCAAAAACTCTTGTGTGAAGTTAAAGTTTATTTATTGGCTGCCAAAATATATTGGAGTATTCATGTGCATATCTTTTTTTTCTCTTGCCTGGGGAAATTAATGAAATCCATACTTCCTCAACCTACTTGTTCCAATATTCCATATAATCCCTGCCTACTAAATGTTGTTCACCTCTCTCTTGAAGAAACCACTTTCACAAAAATCTTGTAATAAAGCACAATAATTGAATTTGTATGTCTGTAATCCTATGAAACTTTACAAGTTAAAGAAAAACATCTGTCGATTTACTTGTTTTATCCTAATGTATTATAGATTGTGAACCAGTGGAAGTTCTTATACACAGATCACTCAGTTCTATGGGTTCTTTAATATTTATACGATTTTAAAATACTTTAGTTACTAGATGACTTACATCTCTTAACTGTATCCCCATATGATGTCCTAATATGCTAATAAATCTGGTATGCATAATATCGTATAGCTATCCTAATACTAACAAGCAATAACAAATATATAAAATCAATTTATTCAAAGGAACCCCTCAAGGCTGATTTTATGAGAATTTGCACAATTTTATGTAACATTCACGCATATGAAGACAAATACTGTTGCATATTTGTAATATGCAAACTTATCCTACTACTGATTATTAGATATGAACATTTAAAAACTTATTGTCTCCAAGAAAATTTCTTCTAAAATTTGCATGTGTAAATGACCTTGGGCATCACAAAGTTGTGCAGGAAGGTCTTGTTTTATATCTGTGTCCATATTCATGTCCTATATAGCAAGCATGGAATGCACAATGATGATTATGGAATAGTATCATGTTTCTTAAAAACATGTATCCAGTTATAATTAAGTAACATTGACTCAGTGAATCAGTGGGCTGTTTTAAGTTAATTTAGTATGATTAAACCATAAGTGAAATATATGAAATTTAAACTATTGTCTTACCAGACACTGATAAACTCTGAACACTATATCCTATTTCTGACTTACTAATAAACATCTAATAAAAAATCAACCTCAGTTATTAATATAGATACAAAGCTTTTCAGGAAACCTACCTTTCTAGTTTGTTTCCAATCTATTTTGAATGAAATTGTGTTTACTATTTCTAGGCCAGTTGATATTAAAATGAACATCTCAGTTTTAGTTTTAAAAATCATAGCGACAACAGCTGGGTGTGGTGGCGCACGCCTGTAAATTCCCAGCACTTGGAGGCAGAGGCAGTAGATCTCTTGGTTCAAGGCCAGCCTGTGTCTACATAGAGCGATCCAGGCAGCTGGGATAAAGGGAAACCTGTCTCAAAAAAAGACAAAAAAAAAAAAAAATATCATAACACAACTTAGTCTCTTAATATATTCTAATAAACTTTAGTAAGTCAAAAGTTAAAAGGACCCCATCAGAAACAATTTATCAGAAAGCAAATCTTTGATGTAATATTTCATTTCACTCTAAGAACATTACATTTTTGACATATGCAAATATATAAAATTTTATCAGGAAAATTTAACCAGGAAAGTTAGATATGTTATTTAAACTTCATATGTTTTAATTAAGTATTAAAACTAAATAAAATTTTTGTTGCTAAAGTTTTACATTTTCAGATAGAATGAAAAAAACAAAATTCGCTTTTGCTTACATGATAACCAGATTCTTCTTTCTAATTTATATCTAATCTGTACAGTTTTTTCCTGGTAGTTAAACCACCTTGAAATTACCTTCTCCAGCATGGAAGAACGATTTCTTTCCTCTATCACTAGCTGCAGAGTGATTAGAATTTTAATTAGCAGAGAAGAATGCAAAAGGAAAAAGGGACAGAAACAACACATATTGCATCACATGCAAACACATGCACACAAAATGCACACATACATGCACATGTTGCAACATAAACCATCACTACACACAAATACACCAAAAACACAACACCTACCTCCACATGCACATGTATGATTCTTTTCGTAAAGAAAATAAAGGCAACCAAGCTGCCTTACCGGTTGGTTGTTACACTCATGATACCACTGTGGCTTCCCGCCTCTGATTCCTGGACATCACACACCGCTTTCCTCACACCAGCCACGGGTGACAACATGCTATGGAATGCAATTTGCTGGAGTCACGCAAAAGTAAACCAAGATTTGTGACATTACGAGGGTTCTAAGCAGCTCTACTTCAATATCACTGTGGTCTTCTTTTAAAAAAAATTTTTATTAATTCTTTGAGAATTTCATACATGTGTTCTGATCATAGTCACCTACAACTATGAGGCTCTTTTACTATAAGTGACCAACTTGTTGTTACAAAATTTATATTAAAAAAAAATAAAAATTAAGGTGACCAACTGTGTATCAAAAGTCCAACCACCAAAGGAAGAATTAACCAAGTAATCGAACACTCTTAGGTGGATGATAATACCTCAAGTTTC
Source organism: Rhizomys pruinosus (assembly GCA_009823505.1). Classification (NCBI taxonomy): domain Eukaryota; kingdom Metazoa; phylum Chordata; class Mammalia; order Rodentia; family Spalacidae; genus Rhizomys; species Rhizomys pruinosus. The sequence goes on from VZQC01014462.1 coordinate 1,919,579, forward strand.
AGAGAAATTCCTTCATAGCCAGTTTAAGACAAGCGGAATCTTTCAGGGACAGGAAATATGAAGAAGGTATGTCACTAAATATGGCAATAACTGACTTCAAGGGATCAGAACATTTATGAAAAGTGTATCAAGCCAAAATGTCTAAATTTAGTAACAGTTACTGTCTATCTGGCTGGCTCTCTACCTCTCATCTTGCTTGTAATACGCTTGTTGGTGTGTGTGTGTGTGGTGTTGTGTGGTGTGTGTGTGTGTGCGAGAGAGAGAGAGCGAGAGAGAGAGAGAGAGAGAGAGAGAAGAAAGAGAGAAAGAGAGCATTGGGGCTTCTAGATGGATTCTTGCTCTGTCAGTGGTGGAAAGTGGGCCTTAGGAAGCTTCTAGAATTCTGCAACCTCAGTTTACCATCTGTCAAAGCAGGGAATCTAGGGCTGGAGAGATGGGCCTAGCGTCGTTAAGAGCCGCTGCTTTGCAGAGGACCCTGGGTTCAATCCCCAGCACCCCACTTAAAACCTCTGTAACTCCAATTCAGGAGAACTCCAGTTCCAGGGGAATCGACGCCTCTTCTGAACTCCTCGGCATTGCACAACATGGGGTGCACCGATAACTACTGCAGACAGTACTTAATTGAAAAATAAAAAAAATAAATAAATAAGAATAAGGTAGGGAACCTAAACATATTATACCAGGGAGACATTATAGAAAGTAAGTAAAGTAAGTCATTACTTACATGCTTCTAACAATGGCAGTAGGTCACAAGAAGGAGTTAATTGCTATGCCAGATCGTGGGTTTAAATGTTAAACTGAGCTGTGAAGAACAGGAAAGAGTTAGATAGGCAAACATGGGAAACGCATGTCAGAAGTAAGCAAACCCAGAAAAGGGCAAGGTATTATTTGAGGGAGATGTATAATCTAAAAAATGTAGTGCATCGCACAAACCTACATGCCGACAGTTACATTCGTAACCTAAAATAAATAAATAACTAATAATAAAATTAAAAAAAACCTAAAAAAATGTAGTGCTCAATGAGAACCAAGAGTTAGAAATAAATTTGGTCCAGTACACTGGGAGGGAAGAGACGGCTCGACTTGCATGCCAGTGTGCTGGGGCTGCACACTGTGGGGAAAAGAATGTCTTGGAGGACCCGCATCATATGAATAATGCTGTGACTCACAGATGTGTTATGATACTGCTGTGTATTGTGGAAGGAAGTCAGGAAAATCCAGCTAATAACCAAAGCGAGAGGAAGTGGGATTCTGCTTGTTGGCAACTGGCATAAAGGAGGGTGAAGATGGGGAGGCTGGACTTGGGAAAACAGAGTGTGGCTGTAACTTGGGAATGCACTGAGAGCTGTGGGTTGCAAGCTAGGATAATGTAAAAATGTGATGCTATTTGTAGAAACAGAAGTTCTACAACTTTCATAACAGGCAAATAAACTTGAAGGAAAAGACCTAAAGTGTTCGAGTTCACAGTGATAGAAAGGATTAATTTCATAATCATGGGATGGATGTTGTTTCAAGTAAGCTGCTATCAGATGAGATAAAGGCTACCCTGTGAAACTCAATAACTTAATTCCTGCCCTCAAATCCCATTGACTGGATTCATTTTTCCTTGATTGCTAAGTACCACTCAAGGCAGTGAGAAAATCCAACTTAATTTGCAAGTTGTATAATGTGTAATATTTCATTACTTTTTAAGATAAAACTAAGCTATTAGTATTCCTTTTACTAAACCTATAATTTACATTTGTGGGATTTGTTTTTATATTGGCAGTAGAATTAATTTGGATTGAAATATTGAGGATGCTGCAAATATCAGGCATTATTTGCCAGCATGGAAAATTAATAAATGAATTAAAATAGATGCATCATAAGCAAATACTAATCTAGCCCTGCCTATCCAAAAGTAGGGTATTTTTTTTAATTAGTATGAATAACAATCGATTTAAATTAATTTCATATAAAACCTGTATTTCATGGAAATCTGGGCTAAAGAGTTAAAACTGGGAGGCTTTCAACAAACAGGTCATTGTCCAAGCTCCAGTAAATGTGTTACTGGTGTAACAAATTGGTTTGCTGACCTTTGTCTAGTAACATAACGCATGACATATTTGTAATTTATGGAAATCAATCATCGGAATTTTTGTTTCATGTAATTATAGACCACTGCAGGATCTTAATAAGAGTGAAGAAAAGTCTCTAGGGAAGGGATGGTGCACTGTTGATAAAAAAAGACAAAAAGCAAAGTTCAAAGCACTGATCCATGTGGCACATCTTTAAAGCTGTTATGAGGCCAACAGCTAAGTCAGTTACCAGCTGTGTTTTACTGCACCATAGGTGAGGCACCTTGAAACAGTAACTTTATACTCTAGATTGTAGGGAGGAAATATCATAAGAACAGATCTACCACCTATTAGAAACTGTACAAGCCTCAGCAGGTAGTTACCAAGCTACTTAGAATTTGTCTTTTTAGCAGTTAGCTCAGTTGGCCTGATTGTACACAGCAAATTTTAGTTCAGGAGCTGGCTCTTCTGGTAACAAAAGTGCCACACTGGGCAAGCTACTCACATGCTCTTTGAAGGAAATAGGATTTTGAGATGCCTTGGCATTAAATATGGTAAGTTTAAGGTTCTTTGAATGCTATCAGATATATGCTGAGCTCCCAAAATATGTTAGCACGTTTTTATATATTATTTATAGGTAGGAATGCAAAGGAGCTTTAACCATGTGTGGCCTTCACTCCTCTTTCCTGTCTCTAGACGAAATTTGTATCCACAGACAGTGAATAGTATGGCGTCTGGGTGGGTTACCCAACACCTGGAAAGGCTCTATGGAAAATAGCATGATTTATAATTATAATGCAACAAAAGAACCAAGTTATACCTGGTTCCTAAGAAATGGCAGGCCTCAGTCACTCACTAAACCATCCTATATGCTTCTCCTATGTCTAAAAACTCGCCCTTTTTGCTCTTCATACTCCCTATATTAGGTAACGTATTTTCTTCCAGAAATCTTTCCTTGGTGCCTCCTACAGGATTAGACACCCCTCTGTCTGTTTCCAGGTATCCATCTGCCTCCTTCCTTCCCTCTGCTATCACGTTCTTCAGTGTAAAACTTCTGCCTGTCCCAAATACTCCTTACATCCTCATTCTCTATTACAAGGATCCTGTTTGTTTTTACTTTCTGTTTTAGCTCTCCAGCCTTTAGCACACACAAAGCTACAGAAAGAATACTCTGAACAGATATTTTCAGAGTGTCTCTTGTGCAGGACTTTGTGCTTATTAAATATTATTAAAATGCCACAGTTCAACTTTTATTAAGTACCCAATCTTTTCTTTTGTAATATCAGAGTTTAGTTAATGTTTAGCTGAAAGTGTTCTAAATTTCTAAAAATAATTACCTACTCATTGACATATGTGGATTGTGTTTTCACAATGTAATTCCTTGTTCACTGTTGATGCTAGCCCCTTGTCTCTATGCAAGAAGTCATATAACATCCATTAAGAAGAGTTGATGAAGAAGGCAGCTCAGTTGGTACGGTGTCTGTATCCTCAAACTTGAGAACCTCTCATTTTCATATGTGATCATTATTAAAGCTATAAAAATGTGAGTCATTAGTCCTCATATTCCTAAAAAAATACCCTTTGGTCTAGGTTTGAATTGTATGTGGAGAAAACATTGTACTTTAAAAACATGGCACATGCCTTTAATCCTCGCACTTGGGCGGCAAAGGAGACGCAGAGGAGAGGCAGAGCAGAGCGAGGCAGGCAGATCTCTGTGGTTCAAGTCCAGCCTGGTCTACAGAGCAGTTCCAAGACAGCTGGGGCTACAGGGAGACACTCCTCTCTCAAAAAGACAAAACAAACAAACAAAACAAAACAAAACCAAAGATTTATTCCAAATTAAATGTTAAAACTATGTTTAATTAAAATCTAAGGAAGCATACAAATAATGTTCTGAAAAGATTCCCTGATGTGCTTTTCACGAGGACACAGTTCACAAAAACTCTCAGAGCAACTTTTCCCAAAGGAAAGCAATTTGGATTATGGCTCTTATTCCAACTAAGTCCAGAGAGGCTGGCTCAAACCTTATTAAAACTCTCAGCCACATGGAGGTGGTTGCCTAGAATTTGAGCTTAGCATATTACACAAATAGTTTTCATTGTGTCAATAAAATATCTCCTAAACCACAGTCTTTTAAAAGTTACAGCCGGAGTGGGAGGTGTAGTACCCATCTCTCCAGCCTGGAAAAATATTTCTTCATAGAATAATCTCTCTGTAAGACAGATCTGCTTGCTGGAGTTTTCCCCGACTCTATGCCTCACTCGGGAGTGCTTGCAAATAGAGCGCCTGGAGGGATCAACACAGTTTTCTAAAGCAAACACCACACAAGTGCTATTCATGGGTTACACACTCAGCAGCTGTAACAGAGAATGTGTAGGAGCAGCCCCTAATGGCATTCAAATCATGTACTAACAGTTCTCAAGTGTCAGGTGTTTTTCATTTTCTAGCTAGGGGAAGAGCGAGTCACTCGCTGCTTTCCTACACTGAGCAGCTTTGTAACTCCTGCAGAGTGAAGGCACACTGTGTTTCTGAGTCTCTATTTTGTCAGATGAATGTCACAGTTAAGAGCCCAAAAGGACAGTGTATCCGGGTTAGACCCTCCCCCAAGCCCTAGCTCCCCCAGCGTTCTAAGCATTTCAGTTGAATGGATTTTATGTGAAGCAAGGAACTGAAAATCAAAGAGATGTCTCAATGTTGGGTGATTCACATAAGACTGGGGCACCTATTTTTTCTGTCTGAGGATAATTAATACTTGTGCAGACACTTTCATCTTATTGAAGGTTTGCATTTTCCGATGGCCTCTTGCAGCGTCCCAGATTGCTGCCTGGCAAAGCCAACCTCCAACTAACTATAAATAGGGTGGGTTTTGTGGAAACATGGTTTCACATTATACATGCTGGGAGCTAGAGGCCTTTTGGTTACTGCATATTTCTCTTCTGAAATGTCATCGGCCAAGACTATAACTGTGGAACATCAAAGGGCCTTATTGTATAACTACCTGTATCACTTTTCAATTTAGCACAGGAAAAATTGAAGTATGGGTGGGGGGTCTCATTAGCACATGCCAAGAATATAGGGGGTGGTGGGGTAAAGCATGGGCTAGACAGTTGCTTACTAAGCATCATATTTTATACTGCAATCTACAGATGATTCGAGCCATTCGTCCCAAACAAGCCCTCTCAGGACAGTGCGCCGTGAAACAAAACTCAACAGCAAGAGATTTAGGCTCTCTCTCGGGTCCTTTATCTTAATTCCAAGCATCCGTTGGAACTCTGGGTAAGAGGTTTCTTTCCATCCTCAAACTAAATAGTATCCTCCAACCCTGATGAAGGTAATGGTCACACTGAGCAATTCGGCCCCACACCGGACGAGCAACCAGCTAGTCAAGGAACTCCCATAAAAATAGGAATTTCAATCTACCTACATGTCAGTTCCCTGGATTAAAGCCTGAATCCTTCTATATACTCCAAGTTCCTAAATATCTTTTATCCTGACATTTCTTTTATTGATTCCTGTTTATCGATTCTATACGTTCTGACTTCCTTTTTCCCTTTCTCTCTCCTATAGTTTTCACTGTTAATTTTAGATGAAGCATGAACCTATAAATGCAGACTATGTAGTGTGGTTCTACAAGAAGCATTATGGCTACCCATTCTTTCTATCCCTCAGTCCTGGAAAAACAAAGTTCTTTGTGGTTCCATACTGGCTTACTTGAAGCTAGTTGAGGAAAGAGGAGCATGTGCCCAAGAACCTGAAGTATTATTTATGAAGGTAGATCGCTAGCCCTTTTCCTTTCTGCCTTCTCTGAGCTCATCTGTCCTTTCACCATGCTATGATAAAGCAAAATCACAAGATATATCCCCTTCATCTCCACATTCTCGGCCTCCAGAACCATGACTCAAATAAACTTTTCTTGTTCATAGTTTAGCAGAATATGGTATTCATTTATAGACCTGAAAATGGACAAAGACACACATGAAAGTGTCACAAGCTTGGGCCTTTGCTTAATAAATGGTAAACTCTTCTGTACAGGCTGGGGAATCTTATTCCATGTATATCTATTCTGTACCCTCCCTCCTGGTTGCAGGGGAGGGTGGTGTGTGTACATTTGTAGGTGGGAGGCCAGACGTCAGCCTTGGGTGTCATTCCTCAGATGTCACCACATTACATTTGAGACAAGGTTTCTCATGGCTTGGAGCTTGCTGAATTGGGTAGGCTGGCTGGACAGATAGATCCAACTATCTCACATCCTCAGTTCTGGGATTTTCAAGTTCATGCAACTTACTCAGTTTACAGTGGGTTCTTGAGTATTGACTTCAGGTTCACATGCTTGTACCACAAACACTTTACCGAATGAATCTATTTACACATCTTCTACTTGTCCTCCTTTCTTTGATTTCCTTACTTAAAAAGATACCTCTCACAGATGCTTAACTTTAAGTGACACATCTGTGCAACCTCTACATGTAAGAGGAATGCATTTCTCAGTCCTCACCAGAGAAATTTCTATATGGCAAACCTGCTGGTGATTAATTATAGAGACTTGCCAATTAGCCTTACCCGTACAGAGAATAAGAGGCTGGCTGCTCATCCTGCATAGGATAGCTATTCAAACTTTGCTTCAAGGGTCAGGGATCTTTGTGGAAGATGGGGCAGAAAACTTGTAAGAGCTGGGGCTAGGGTGGTGGATGATCACAAAGGAATAGAGTTTTCCAGACAGCTGGTCAGTTACTCATATGAACTCAGCAATCCTGACAGCATGGGCAAGTCTCATGCAAGCTCAAACCACACAAAATCTCAGCATAGACATGACGAAGTGGGTAAGAGATCCAACAACACCGTAAGGAACTTTTGGCAATGTTTTCTGCGGGAGGAGGCCAGGACAGAGTTTATAAATGACGTGGGGCAGGGAAGGCGGGAGGCGTGGAGGGGAATGGATCTAAATGCCATCAAAACTATATTATGTATAAAATACAAAAAAATTCAGCTTAGGAAGTGTTTGTAAAAAGTAGGCCCTGTGTCATAAACACTATGTTTTTTTTTTTTTCTGGGTACCTGATAAACCTCCAATTTACATTTAAATCACACACCACATTGAACTAAAGCCTTGCTGATGTGGCTCAAACCTTCAGAGACAAATATAATTTATTTTCTCATGAACTGTACTCTGATCACTAGTTTCTGCTTACTCGCCTTCGCTCATATAACAGCAAGAATTAGTATCTCCACAGCTCCCCTGAATGCCTGTAATCTTATGTGTGCTTAAGAGTGAGGGGAGGGGGCTGGAGAGACAGCCCAAAGGTTAAGAGCACCGACCTGCTCTTACAGAGGACCCTCCAAGGTTCGACTCCCCAAGCCACCAAATGGCGGCCTGAGAACCGTCTGAAACTTCGTTTCCAGGAGAACTCCAGTTCACGGGGAACCAACACCATCTTCTGACTTTGGGCATTGCACGATCACGGGTGCACAGACCTACATGCAGACGCTCTTTACTCATACACATACAAACATATAATAAAATTAAAAAAAAAAAAAAAAAGAGGTGAGGGGAGGAGGAGAGGAAGCTCAACCTTCCCGTCTGTGTCTCTACAGCATCTGCTCCCCCAAGAGGATTCTTTACTTTCCGTGCTGTGATCACCTTCGTCTCCTGAATTCCCCACAGTCTAGTCCACTTCTCAATACACGTGTCCATCATATCTGTGTAGCTAGATACAGCCTACCTTTCAGACAAACACAAATGTTACTTTCTCCCTAGTTCTTCCTTCCAAGGAGAAGAAACTGCTTCATATTGGGCACTCACAAAAATATCTCTGCCTTTCTGGAGTCAGTGGGATTTGGAGGGGAGTTGGATGGAAGCCCTCTCAGGCTAATGGCGCCTCCCTGTGCCACCTCAGAGCTTTTACTTCTTACTGTGCTGCCCCATTTACATTGTAATGTTAACCTTTTTTTTTAATCAACCAGACATCCTGAATTACATGCTCATCTGTGAATTTCAATGTTTGAGGACTTCATCCCTGTGAAATTTGGGAGTGACTGCCCCAAACTCCAGAACCTGGAAAGTTTAGAATGTCAGTACTCCAGCCTCCTTTGCAATTCTGGCGAGGAGTCTCATTGCTTGAGGGCCACTTCTGTTTCGAGACTTGGTCGTTGCGCTCATAGAGGAGGTTGTGCAGATCTAGATCAAGAACATGAGAATATGAAGTAGGTGGTTAGGAAGTTCAAAAACATCAGTAGCTCTGGGTAACTCGACAAACCTTCCCTGCTTTCATCTCCACTCATTTAACGTCCATTTTGGGACTTCTGTCCCACCAAGGTTTCACTGAGCTCTATGACATTCTTTAAAGAAAATTCTTCTTCTTTGGACAGAGTTAGACTGCTGCTTATAGTTAAGAGCTCTGAATGACACAAAAGTCTCAAGAAACATAAANTCTCTCTTCTCTTCTCTTCTCTTCTCTTCTCTCTCTTCTCTCTCTTCTCTTCTCTCTCTTCTCTTCTCTTCTCTTCGTTTCCTTCTCTTCTCTCTCTTCTCTTCTCTTCTCTTCTCTCTTCTCTTCTCTTCTCTTCTCTCTCTTCTCTCTCTTCTCTTCTCTCTCTTCTCTCTCTTCTCTTCGTTTCCTTCTCTTCTCTCTCTTCTCTTCTCTTCTCTTCTCTTCTCTTCTCTTCTCTTCTCTCTTCTCTTCTCTTCTCTTCTCTTCTCTTCTCTCTCTTCTCTCTCTTCTCTTCTCTTCTCTTCTCTTCTCTTCTCTTCTCTTCTCTTCTCTTCTCTTCTCTTCTCTTCTCTCTCTCTCTCTTTCTTTCTGCAATAACATTTCACTATGTTGTACAAGCTTTCTTCAATTTCTGAGTTTAAGGGATCCTCCATCTTCAGCTTTCAGACTGCTAGGATCACAGGCATGGGCCACCATGCCGCCCCTATCTATCTTACTTTACTTCATTTTGTTTACCACTTTATGTTTAGTTTCCTTAAACTTCACATTTCTAGAACATCAGAATTTCATTATTGATAATGAAGGCCACTTTTATTTCACTCACTTGCTCGTTCCTAATGATGACTGATCTCTTTCAAAGTTTGCCAGTCCTTTTTTCAAGTCACAATGTATATGAAAGCTGTCAACGGCCCAGATCTACTTGGCGGAAAAGTATAATAAAATCCATAACCTAGACATTAGCTGTGTACACATTCCACTGAATGCTTCTACTTCAATAGATCAACTGATCAATCAATGCACAGATAAAAACATGGCTAGACAGTAATATGGATATTATATATAAAAGGGAATAAAGAAGACGAGTGGATAAAATTCAGTTTTTAAGCATTCATACCTGCAGAAATGTCCCCATGTCAGTTGAAGTTCAAAGATGTTAAACAGCTTGGCCCAAATGGAATTGAAACCAGATAATAGAATGAAGGTCAAGGTCCTTGTCTTTGTCCTGAGTCATGGTGCTCATTAAATTAAGCCATATTTGCTACTCAAGACAATATACTAGATAGATAATTTTAAATATTTAAGGTTCCAGTAAGACTATTTGAAAGTCACGTAAGTACTTTTTGCTTTATACAAATTAGTAATAGATACATATACATGAATAATCATATTTACACATTGATATTAGCCAAAAATAGTTGTTTGATTCCAACATACATAAAGCCTTATCATTCTTAAAGATTGTGACATCTCTTCAGTTGCCTTTTCTCAGTCCTTAGTACTGATATACAAGGATGCTGTAATGGATACCAATGTGATTCCAGAAGATCTTAGTGGTCAAGCCCTCAGGTCTGGGATGGGTACCAGCAACACAGTGTGGAGCTCGATGTCTTCCCTAGATGGAGAGAGGCAAGTTTTATCCGAGGTGGAGACTAAGTTGACCAAACACTGATTCCAAATCCAAAGGCAAGAGAGATGCTAAAAGCAGGTGTGGCTGGGAGCTGGGGTCAAACAGAAACCACACTGAGAATCTGTTCTATTACTCCAAAGAGCACGCTTCGGCAAAGTACTGATTGCCACGTTCTGATGCATTTTTATTTGTTTTCCTAATATGATTATTATTTACTTTACTTTCACTCTGAAAGTATCCTAATTTAGGGGAACTTTGGTGGCACTTGGTTTGAGGACAAACATTTTGTTCAGGTCGTCCCTTGTTCATAGGCAACTGTGCACATTACCCTGTGCTGATGAACAGGATGCTTGTTGGAGCATCTGCAGATGCTCTCATTGTTTAGGTTATTAGATTGAGTTGGCAAGCCTACTGACATTACTTAAGGGACATGGCCATGTTGGACTCCCAGGTAATATTACAATTAAGTCCTGGGATATGAATGAAAACAAGAAGTAACACAGCTATTTGCTTTTTAGTGTAGAAGTTAGGTTGTTCCCTACTCACAGTGCTCAGTACTTCTCCCATTAGTTAAACTATCTCTATGGACAGCTACTAAATTAAATGACTCTTGGGGACAATTTCTCTGGCTGGTTCACTTTTGCATTTTTAAACTTCTGGTATAAAGCTTTGAACCATGAAGCTATAGCTATCTGGTAATAATTCTAACAATTTATCATAATTACTTGGATGAATATATAGTTTTCAGATCACATAGTTAGTGCTTGCTTCATTTCTTTGTATTCCACACTTTTGTATGATAGATGATTCCATACATATGTGCTGTTTGGGAAACTGCAACATTGGATTCATTTTACAAATGGGGGAATTGAGGTTCAGTGATGTTATCTCATTTTGTTTATAGCCTAAGTATTTGCTGACAAGTCTGAACTCCAAAAACTCTTGTGTGAAGTTAAAGTTTATTTATTGGCTGCCAAAATATATTGGAGTATTCATGTGCATAATTCTTTTTTTTCTCTTGCCTGGGGAAATCTAATGAAATCCATACTTCCTCAACCTACTTGTTCCAATATCCATATAATCCCTGCCTACTAAATGTCTGTTCACCTCTCTTCTTTGAAGAAACACACTTTCAAAAACATCTTAGAATAAGCACAATAATGAATTGTATGTCTGTAATCCTATGAAACTTTACAAGTTAAAGAAAAACATCTGTCGATTTACTTGTTTTATCCTAATGTATTATAGATTGTGAACCAGTGGAAGTTCTTATACACAGATCACTCAGTTCTATGGGTTCTTTAATATTTATATGCTGTTAAAATCTTAGTTACTGAGTGATTTATTACTTTCTTAAACTATACAACGAACTACCCATTCAACAACAATAAAAATCATAGGTTAATTTATTCAAAAGGAACCCCTCGAAGGCTTGATTTTATGACGAATTTTGCTACATATTTTAATGTAAAATTTACAAGCATATGAAACAAAAATACTGTATGCATATAGTTGTAATCATGCAAAACTTTATCCTTACTACTGTAGGATATGAACATTTAAAAACTATATTGTCCCAAGAAACTTTCTTCTAAAATTTGCATGTTGTAAATGACCTTGGGCATCACAAAGTTGTGCAGGAAGGTCTTGTTTTATATCTGTGTCCATATTCATGTCCTATATAGCAAGCATGGAATGCACAATGATGATTATGGAATAGTATCATGTTTCTTAAAAACATGTATCCAGTTATAATTAAGTAACATTGACTCAGTGAATCAGTGTGCTGTTTTAAGTTAATTTAGTATGATTAAACCATAAGTGAAATATATGAAATTTAAACTATGTCTTACCAGACACTGATAAACTCTGAACACTATATCCTATTTCTGACTTACTAATAAACATAATCAAAACTCAACTCAGTTATTAATCTAGATACAAAGCTTTTCAGGAAACCTACCTTTCTAGTTTGTTTCCAATCTATTTTGAATGAAATTGTGTTTACTATTTCTAGGCCAGTTGATATTAAAATGAACATCTCAGTTTTATTCTAAAAATCATAGCACAACAGCTGGGTGTGGTGGCGCACGCCTGTAATTCCAGCACTTGGGAGGCAGAGGCAGGTAGATCTCTCTGAGTTCAAGGCCAGCCTGGTCTACATAGCGAGGTCCAGGCCAGCTGAGACTAAAGGGAAATCCTGTCTCAAAAAGACCAAAAAAAAAAAAATCATAACACAACTTAGTCTCTTAAATATCTAATAAACTTTAGTAAGTCAAAGATTAAAAGGACCCCATCAGAAACAATTTATCAGAAAGCCAAATCTTTGATGTAATATTTCATTTCACTCTAAGAACATTACATTTTTGACATATGAAAATATATAAAATTTTATCAGGAAAATTTAACCAGGAAAGTTAGATATGTTATTTAAACTTCATATGTTTATAATTAAGTATTAAACTAAATAAAATTTTTGTTGCTAAAGTTTTACATTTTCAGATAGAATGAAAAAAACAAAATTCGCTTTTGCTTACATGATAACCAGATTCTTCTTTCTAATTTATATCTAATCTGTACAGTTTTTTCCTGGTAGTTAAACCACCTTGAAATTACCTTCTCCAGCATGGAAGAACGATTTCTTTCCTCTATCACTAGCTGACAGAGTGATTAGAATTTTAATTAGCAGAGAAGAATGCAAAAGGAAAAAGGACAGAAACACACACACATATGCATGCACATGCAAACACATGCACACATACAATGCACATGCATACACATGCACATGTATGCACATACACACATCACACATACACACAAATACACACACACATACCTCCACATGCACATGTATGATTCTTTTTCGTAAAGAAATAAAAGAGCAACCCAAGCTGCCTTACAGGTTGGTTGTTACACTCATGATACCACTGCTGGCTTCCCGCCTCTGATTTCCTGGACATCACACACCGCTGTCCTCACACCAGCACAGGGTGACACATGCTATGGAATGACATTGCTGGATGTCACGCAAAGTAAACCAAGATTTGTGACATTCAAGTTCTAAGCAGCTCTACTTCAATATCACTGTGTGTCTCTTTTTAAAAAAATATTTTATTAATTCTTTGAGAATTTCATACAATGTGTTCTGATCATAGTCACCTACCAACTATGAGGCTCTTTTTACTATAAGTGACCAACTGTGTTGCACAAAATATATATTAAAAAATAAAAAATATAAGTGACCAACTGTGTATCAAAAGTCCAACCACCAAAGAAAGAATTAACCAAGTAATCGAACACTCTTAGGTGGATGATAATACCTCAAGTTTCAGAGAAATTCCTTCATAGCCAGTTTAAGACACAGCAGGAATCTTTCAGGGAAACAGGAAATATGAAGAAGGTATGTCACTAAATATGGCAATAACTGACTTCAAGGGATCAGAACATTTATGAAAAGTGTATCAAGCCAAAATGTCTAAATTTAGTAACAGTTACTGTCTATCTGGCTGGCTCTCTACCTCTCATCTTGCTGTAATACTGCTGTGTGTGTGTGTGTGTGTGTGTGTGTGTGTGTGTGTGTGTAGAGAGAGAGAGAGAGAGAGAGAGAGAGAGAGAAAGAAAGAGAGAAGAAAGGGAGACTTGGGGCTTCTAGGATGGATTCTTGCTCTGTCAGTGCTGGCAGTGGCCTTAGGAAGCTTCTAGAATTCTGCAACCTCAGTTTACCATCTGTCAAAAGCAGGGAACCTAGGGCTGGAGAGATGGCCTAGCGGTTAAGAACACCGACTGCTCTTGCAGAGGACCCGGGTTCAATCCCCAGCACCCACATGGAGGCTGAGAACCATCTGTAACTCCAATTCTAGGAGAACTCCAGTTCCAGGGGAATCCGACGCCCTCTTCTGACCTCCTCGGCATTGCACAACACGGGTGCACAGAACTACATGCAGACAGTACATTCATAGAAATAAAAAAAAATAAATAAATTAAGAAGAAAGTAGGGAACCTAAACTATATATACCAGGGAGACATTATAGAAAGTAAGTAAAGTAAGTCATTACTTACATGCTTCTAACAATGGCAGTAGGTCACAAGCAAGGAGTTAATTGCTATGCAAGATCGTGGGTTATAAATGTAAACTGAGCTGTGAAGAACAGGAAAGAGTTAGATAGGCAAACATGGGAAACGGCATTGTCAGAAGTAAGCAAACCCAGAAAAGGGCAAGGTATTATTTGAGGGAGATGTATAATCTAAAAAATGTAGTGCTCGCACAAACCTACATGCAGACAGTACATTCGTACACATAAAATAAATAAATAAATAAAATAAAATAAAAAACCTAAAAAAAATGTAGTGCTCATGAGAACCAAGAGTTAGAAGATAAATTTGGTCCAGTACACTGGGAGGAAAAGAAGACGGCTCGACTTGCATGCCAGTGTGCTGGGGCTGCACACTGTGGAGAACAGAATGTCTTGGAGGACCGCCATCATATGAATAATGCTGTGACTCACAGATGTGTTATGATACTGCTGTGTATTGTGGAAGGAAGTCAGGAAAATCCAGCTAATAACCAAAGCGAGAGGAAGTGGGATTCTGCTTGTTGGCAACTGGCATAAAGGAGGGTGAAGATGGGGAGGCTGGACTTGGGAAAACAGAGTGTGGCTGTACATTGGGAATGCCACTGAGAGCTGTGGGTTGCAAGCCTAGGATAATTGGAAAAATGTGATGCTATTTGTAGAAACAGAAGTTCTTACAACTTTCATAACAGGCAAATAAACTTGAAGGAAAAGACCTAAAGTGTTCGAGTTCACAGTGATAGAAAGGATTAATTTCATAATCATGGGATGGATGTTGTTTCAAGTAAGCTGCTATCAGATGAGATAAAGGCTACCCTGTGAAACTCAATAACTTAATTCCTGCCCTCAAATCCCATTGACTGGATTCATTTTTACTTGATTGCTAAGTACCACTCAAGGCAGTGAGAAAATCCAACTTAATTTGCAAGTTGTATAATGTGTAATATTTCATTACTTTTTAAGATAAAACTAAGCTATTAGTATTCCTTTTACTAAACCTATAATTTAACATTGTGGGATTTGTCTTTATATTGGCAGTAGAATTAATTTGGAATTGAAGTATTGAGGATGCTGCAAATATCAGGCATTTATTTTCCAGCATGGAAAATTAATAAAATGAATTAAAATAGATGCATCATAAGCAAATACTAATCTAGCCCTGCCTATCCAAAAGTAGGGTATTTTTTTTAATTAGTATGAATAACAATTGATTTAAATTATATTTCATATAAAACCTGTATTTCCATGGAAATCTGGGCTAAAGAGTTAAAACTGGGAGGTTTTCAACAAACAGGTCATTGTCCAAGCTCCAGTAAATGTGTTACTGGTGTAACAAATTGGTTTGCTGACCTTTGTCTAGTAACATAACGCATGACATATTTGTAATTTATGGAAATCAATCCATCGAGAATTTTTAGTTTCATGTAATTATAGACCACTGCAGGATCTAAATAAAGGTGAAGAAAAGGTCTCTAGGGAAGGGATGGTGCACTGTTGATAAAAACCAAAAAGCAAAGTTCAAAGCACTGATCCATGTGGCACATCTTTAAATGCTGGTATGAGGCCAACAGCTAAAGTCAGTTACCAGCTGTGTTTTACTGCACACAGGGTGAGGCACCTTGAAACAGTAACTTTATACTCTAGATTGTAGGGAGGAAATATCATAAGACCAGATCTACCACCTACTTAGAAACTGTACAAGCATCAGCAGGTAGTTACCAAGCTACTTAGAATATGTCTTTTTAGCAGTTAGCTCAGTTGGCCTGATTGTACACAGCAAATCTTAGTTCAGGAGCTGGCTCTGTCTGGTAACAAAAGTGCCACACTGGGCAAGCTACTCACATGCTCTTTGAAGGAAATAGGATTTTGAGATGCCTTGGACATTAAATATGGTAAGTTTAAGGTTCTTTGAATGCTATCAGATATATGCTGAGCTCCCAAAATATGTTAGCACGTTTATCATTATTATTTATAGGTAGGAATGCAAAGGAGCTTTAACCATGTGTGGCCTTCACTCCTCTTTCCTGTCTCTAGACGAAATTTGTATCCACAGACAGTGAATAGTATGGTGTCTGGGTGGGTTACCCAACACCTGGAAAGGCTCTAGAAAAATCCAGATTTTATAATTATAATGCAACAAAAGAACCAAGTTATACCTGGTTCCTAAGAAATGGCAGGCCTCAGTCACTCACATAAACCATCCTATATGCTTCTCCTATGTCTAAAAACTCGCCCTTTTTGCTCTTCATACTCCCTATATTAGGTAACGTATTTTCTTCCAGAAATCTTTCCTTGGTGCCTCCTACAGGATTAGACACCCCTCTGTCTGTTTCCAGGTATCCATCTGCTCCTTCCTTCCCTCTGCTATCACCGTTCTTCAGTGTAATAACTTCTGCCTGTCCCAAATACTCCTTACATCCTCATTCTCTATTACAAGGATCCTGTTTGTTTTACTTTCTGTTTTAGCTCCAGCCTTTAGCACCACACAAAGCTTACAGAAAGTACTCAACAGATATTTTCAGAGTGTCTATTTTGCAGGACTTTTGTGCTTATTAAATATTATTAAAATGCCACAGTTCAACTTTTATTAAGTACCCAACTTTTCTTTTGTAATACCAGAGTTTAGTACATGTTTAGCTGCAAAGTGTCTTAATTTTCTAAAAATAATTACCATTTGACATATGTGGCATGTTTTCACATGTAATTCCTTTGTTTCACTAGTGATGCTAGCCTTCCTTTGTCCTATGCAAGAAGTCATATGAACATCCATATAAGAAGGTTGCTGAAGAAGGCAGCTCAGTTGGTACGGTGTCTGTCACTCAAACTTGAGAACCTCTCATTTTCATGATGTGATCATTTATTTAAAAGCAAATGTAGTCATTAGTCACATATTCCTAAAAAAATACCATTTGGTCTAGGTTGAATTGTATGTGGAGAAAACATTGTACTTTAAAAACATGGCACATGCCTTTAATCCTCGCACTTGGGAGGCAGAAGGAGACGCAGAGGCAGAGGGAGACGCAGAGGCAGAGGCAGGCAGATCTCTGTGAGTTCAAGTCCAGCCTGGTCTACAGAGCAAGTTCCAGAACAGCTGGGGCTACAGGGAGACCCTCTCTCAAAAAGACAAAACAAAACAAAACAAAACAAAACCCAAAGATTTTATTCCAAATTAAAATGTTAAAACTATGTTTAATAAAATCTAAGAGAAGCATACAAATAATGTTCTGAAAGAATATCCCTGATCTGCTTTTCACAGAGACACAGTTCACAAACTCTCAAGAGCAACTTTTTCCAAAGGAAAGCATTTGCATTATGGCTCTTATTCCAACTAAGTCCAGAGAGGCTGGCTCAAACCTTATTAAAACTCTCAGCCACATGGAGGTGGTTGCCTAGAATTTGAGCTTAGCATATTACACAAATAGTTTTCATTGTGTCAATAAAATATCTCCTAAACCACAGTCTTTTAAAAGTTACAGCCGGAGTGGGAGGTGTAGTACCCATTCCTCCAGCCTGGAAAAATATTTCTTCATAGAATAATCTCTCTGTAAGACAGATCTGCTTGCTGGAGTTTTCCCCGACTCTATGCCTCACTCGGGAGTGCTTGCAAATAGAGCGCCTGGAGGGATCAACACAGTTTTCTAAAGCAAACACCACACAAGTGCTATTCATGGGTTACACACTCAGCAGCTGTAACAGAGAATGTGTAGGAGCAGCCCCTAATGGCATTCAAATCATGTACTAACAGTTCTCAAGTGTCAGGTGTTTTTCATTTTCTAGCTAGGGGAAGAGCGAGTCACTCGCTGCTTTCCTACACTGAGCAGCTTTGTAACTCCTGCAGAGTGAAGGCACACTGTGTTTCTGAGTCTCTATTTTGTCAGATGAATGTCACAGTTAGAAGCCCAAAAGGACATGTGATCCGGGTTAGACCCCCTCCCCCAAGCCCTAGCTCCCCCAGCGTCTCTAAGCATTTCAGTGGAATGGATTTTATGTGAATGCAAGGAACTGAAAAATCACAGAGCATGTCTCAATGTTGGGTGAATTTCACATAAGACTGAGGGCACCTATTTTTTCTGTCTGAGGATAATTTAATACTTGTGCAGACACTTTCATCTTATTGAAGGTTTGCATTTTCAGAATGGCCTCTTGCAGCGTCCCAGATGGCTGCCTGTCAAAGCCAAACATCAAACTAACTATAAATAGTGTGGGTTCTTGTGGAACAATGTGATTCACATTATACATGCTGGGAGAACTAAGAGGCCTTTTGTTTATCTGAATCATTTTCTCTTCTGAAATGTCACTTGGCCATAGACTATAACTTGCTTTGAGAACACCAAAGGGCATATTTATTATATAATATTGTATCACTAATTTCAATTTAGCACAAAGGAATAAATTGAAAGTATGGGTTTGGGGTTGGATACCATTATAACATTGCCTAAATATTTGGGCTTTAGTAAAGTATGAAACATTTTTACTAAGCATTTTTTCATTATATTTTATACTGCATATTTCAAAGCTATTCAGTCCATTCGTCCCAAATTCATTTATATGCCCTCACTAGGACAGTGCTCTGTAAACAAAACTCAACATGCAAGAAGATTTAGGATCTCTTCAGGGTCATTTATCTTAATTCCAAGCATCAGTTGGAACTCTGGGTTAAGAGAGAATTTCTTTCCATCCTCAAACTAAATAGTATCCTCAAACTCCTGATGATAGTTAATGGTACACATGATGCAATTCTGGCCCCACACTCTGGATTCAATCATCCTCAGTCTAAGTCATAGTGAATCTTCCTTCCATATTAAAATAATTAATTTTTTCATATCACTGACATTAGATTCCCTGGATTAAAGCCTGAACTTCCTTCTATTAACCAGTTTCCTAACATATCTTATTTATCACTTACACTTATCCTATAGATAGGAGAAGCATGAAACAATATAAATGCAGACTATGTAGTGTGGTTCTACAAGAAGCATTATGGCTACCCATTCTTTCTATCCCTCAGTCCTGGAAAAACAAAGTTCTTTGTGGTTCCATACTGGCTTACTTGAAGCTAGTTGAGGAAAGAGGAGCATGCCCAAGAACCTGAAGTATTATTTATGAAAGTAGATGCAGCCCTATTTCCTTTCTGCCTTCTCTGAGCTCATCTGTCCTTTCACCATGCTATGATAAAGCAAAATCACAAGATATATCCCCTTCATCTCCACATTCTCGGCCTCCAGAACCATGACTCAAATAAACTTTTCTTGTTCATAGTTTATGCAGAATATGGTATTCATTTATAGACCTGAAAATGGACAAAGACACACATGAAAGTGTCACAAGCTTGGGCCTTTGCTAATAAATGGTAAACTCTCTCTGTACAGGCTGGGGAATCTTATTCCATGTATATCTATTCTGTACCCTCCCTCCTGGTGGCAGGGGAGGTGGGTGTGTACATTTGTAGGTGTGGAGGCCAGACGTCAGCCTTGGGTGTCATTCCTCAGATGTCATCCACATTACATTTGAGACAAGGTTTCTCACTGGCTTGGAGCTTGCTGAATTGGGTAGGCTGGCTGGACAGATAGGATCCAACTATCTCACATCCTCAGTTCTGGGATTTACAAGTTCATGCAACTTACTCAGCTTTTTCATGTGGGTTCTGAGGATTGACTTCAGGTTCACATGCTTGTACCACAAACACTTTAA
>VZQC01014464.1:0-11457 GCA_009823505.1 Rhizomys pruinosus
AAAAAAAAAAAAAAACAATAAAAATTGTTTTTAGATACTTTTAAAACATATAGATATTGAGATTAATAAAGTCTCAATTCATGTAAGAGCGCCAGTAGTTTAGAGGCCATTATATCCTGAAACAAATATTGTAGTTGAATAATAAGAAATTTGTGTTTGTTTTAATGAAAGTGTTCTTTGGATGGAAAAGTTGGAACTGCTGCCCTCGTTCCACCCTGTCAGTTGTCCATGAGGAAAATACGCTGGTTTAAGAGGGACTGACTTATCGGTTCTTCCAGATGCCTCAGGCACTCCGCAGCATCAGCTGTCCACAGCAGGCAGACTCTGGCCTGGGTACTGTCACCGTCCTTCGCTGCAAGCTCGGGCTCTAGCTCTCGCCTTTGCAGACCCGGGAGCGCCTGCGCTACCCGCGCCATCACCACTAGAGGGAGCCGCGAGCGGCCAAGGCTCTCCTCTGTGTCTTCCCTGTCTTCCTTTGGCCTGGATAAGAAAAAGTCCTCTTGTGCAAGTAAGAGGGATTAGAGAGGTAACGGGGTTGGGTGTGTGAATATGATCAAATACCAGATATATGAGTGAAGCTCATTATTATGTATAATTAGTATATACTAATAAGAACACTTAAAAAAAAAGTGAAGCCCAGACCTGAGGGCTCTACTGGGGAGACTGCCCAGAGCCAAAGGTCCATACCCCACCTCTTTCCCCCCCACACACTGTGGAAGCCATACTGTACTGTTGCCTCCATTTTAACAGTTAGGACACAGAGGTGCTAACAAACCTGTCCAGGGTTACGTGACTGGCACAGCCACAAACCCAGGGAACCTGGCTTTGGACTTCCCTACCTTGGAAGTTTTCTCTCAGAGTCTCAAGCATCCTTACTGTAGCCTTCTATCCTGGGAAACCAAGGCACTGGGTAAGGACAGAGCACAGTGTGTGGGTGGCCCAGTCTGCTGGGGTGGGCAGAAGGCTAAGCCTGGAAGGCCAGCCTCTTGGCAGATGACCATAGCAGAAAAGCCTTCGGGGTAGGAAGAGGCAGAAGGCAAGACAGGAGGGATCTTCTGGTGACCCCCCCCCCAGGCATGGGTGACAGCTGCAGCCTTGGGTAGGACAGAGACCCCACATGATAATCACTTTCACTCACTGCCTGGAGGCTAATCTCATTACTCTACATGGACCCTTTGGGACCACCCTCCCTAGTCCCCCTTAATCCTCCCTCTGGGAATAGCTCAAGGTCTTCTTCAGCAGCTCCTGCCGGGGGCCAGGCACATGTAGATCCCACCTTTCAGTCTTATCAGACCACCTGTGCTCCATTCCTAGCGTCCCAGAGGGAGGGCCAGGAGGGCTGAAGGTCCGGTCTCTGTTCCTGACCATGTCTTCCAGTTGCCTAAGAGCTTCCAGGCCTTCCCTCAGGCTCCCTGCTTCATGAGTCTCTTGTTAGTTTTTTGCTTGTTTGTTTGTTTTCCTGTGTTGGAAATGGAACCCAGGCTTCACACATGCAAGGAAGTGGTCTACCTCCTGCTCCTTTCTAAGTAACGTCTAGGGCTTCTGTCACAGGAACTGTGGAGAGAGAGCCTGTAACCACAGTAAGATAAAAACAAGAGCTGCCTCTTCATACAGCTTCCCTGAAGCTAGGAAGAGACCTGTATAGAGTGCTCAGCCCAGCATCTGGCAAAGGGACTCCCCGGGTGTTGGTACCAATGTGGTAGAGGCCACTAACCTCCCGTGCTATAAAGAAGCCTTCTGGCAAAGACAACTGTGAGAGGCAGACTTGGATTCAATGTTTGCAGTCCTCATAAGAGTGTTAAATGGTGTTCTTTGGTACCAGGGACTTGAGCTTCACATCATGCTTACAAGACAGGTCCTGTCCTTACTCCCATTTTGTAGATATGACAACTAAGGTTAATGGACATGCACACCATGATGCAGCTGGAACCTAATATGGCTCTACTCTAGAATTTTCTAAGGCATTCTACTACCACTTAGGATCTGTTAAAGAGCAGAGCTGGCCGGGCGTGGTGGTGCACGCCTTTAATCCCAGCACTCGGGAGGCAGAGGCAGGTGGATTTCTGTGAGTTCAAGGCCAACCTGGTCTACAGAGTGAGTTCCAGGCCAGCTGGGGCTACAGGGAGGCCCTGTCTTGAAAAGACCAAAAAATATATATATATATATTGCCTGCATGTATACGTGAGTGCCATGTGGCACCTGCAGAGCCAGAATCGGGCATCAGGTTCCCTGGAACTGGAGTTACAGGCAGTGGTGATCTGCCACGTGGGTGCTGGAAACCTACCGGGTGTTCTGCAAGAGCAGCCAGCGCTCATAACCACTGAGCCACCTCTCTAGCCCTGACAAACCATATTTTAAGTGATCAGATTGTGAAAACTGCATCTCCTCCCCCATGCTCTAGCTCTCAGGCTGCTAGTGATCTGCCTATGGGAGCGGCACACTGTTTGATGCTTTTCCCCCTTTTTATGTATCTTGGATCTTATTCATATTGGCACATGTAGATTTAATAGCTACATACCATTTGTTCTAGTTTGCCTTCAATTGCTGTGACCAAACGCTCTGACCAACACCAAGTTGGGGAGGAAAGGGTTTATTCAGCTTACAACCCCTGGGTCTCACTTCATCACTGAGGGAGCCTGAGGTAGGAACTCAGGCAGGAACCTGGAGGCAGGAACTGAAGCACAGACCTTGGAGGAATGCTGCTTTCTGGCTTGCTTGCTTATGTAATACAGACCACCAGCCCAGGGGTGGCACCACTCACAGTGGGGTGGGCCCTCCGGGCCCTCCCACATCACTCAACCAGCAAGAAAATACCCCACAGACATGATCACAGGCCAGTCCAATGGAGGCAATTCCCCACTCAAGACTCCTACCCGGGTGTGTCAGATTGACAACCAAAGCTATCATCCAGCACACTTATTCCACGATGTGAACATGCCATAATTTAGTCAGTGATGGACATATAGGTTAGCCTGGTCTTCTGCCAACTGGGATCACGGAAAAGGTTCTGAAAACTATGATGGGATATATTTAAGTCCTCGTGTTTGTACAAATATATCCACAGGATGTGTCACCAGTGAAGAACTGCTGGTCAAAAGCTATGCATACTTTGAATTTTTTTGTTTTAGTCTTTTCCAGACAGGGTCTCCCTGTAGCCCCAGCTGTCCTGGAACTCACTCTGTAGACCAGGCTGGCCTTGAACTCACAAAGATCCACCTGCCTCTGCCTCTGGAGTGCTAGGATTAAAGGCGTGCGCCACCACGCCCGGCTTTTTTTTTTTTTTAATATATATCATCGAACTGTCCCCTAAAGAGGTTGTAACAATGAGGTCTTTTCCCCATGCCCTCAAGCACTGGTGTAGTTGGGCATGTGGTTTTCTACAGGGTAATAATGGTTCACCCTGGAGGAGGTTTCCACTGCCTCCCCGAGGTCCGTCTCTGCCCAATGAGCTGGTCTTTGTGTCACTTCTTCCTGCTACCAAGATCACATTTAAAATTTTTCTTTGTTATTTATTATTATTGTATGTGTGTATGTGTAATGTGTGTCTGAGTGCATGCATGGTGTGTGTGTGTGTGTGTGTGTGTGTGTGTGTGCCACAGCATACACATGGAGGTCAGAGGACAACCTTCAGGAATCATTCTTTCCTCCCACTGTGAGTTCCAAGGATGGAACTCAGTTCATCAGCTTTGGGCATCAAGCACTTCTTCCTGCCGGGCTGTCTCCCAGCCTAATAGTTACCATTTAATTGAGCACCTGCTGGGCCCCCAAGTGTTGGTCTGAAGCCTTTGCTTCTATGTCTGGTGGACTGTTCACAATAACCTCATGAAATAAGGAGATATTGTTATTCCTATTTTACAGATCAGGAGCTTAGAGGTTAAAGAACTCATTGGTGATCAACCAGCTTTAGTAGTAGACCTGAGATTCAGCCAGAGGTGGGCCTCACTCCAAAGCCTATGCCTGATGGCTTCCCCTGACCCCTCCCCACAGTGTGGGCTCCAGGCCTTCGCCTCCTCCTGTTAGGATCCCCCAGTCACTTGGGTGCCTTGGCCCCATTAACGAACCCTTCACTCCTATTCACGCGCCTTCCTAGGAGTCAGGGCAGACGCCTCCATTTGGGACCCTTCTTCCATCTCTGCCTTAGTTTCCTCTACTCTTGACCTTGGGACTCCCCACCTGAACCCCTGAGTCTGCCTAGCCCTTCCCCAGGTGAGGCCTCGGGCTTTGGGGCTGGGGGAAGTGTGGCGGGAGAAGCAACGGCTACCATCACCTGACCCCACTCAGCCAATTCACAAAGACAAGATGTCAAGTTAATGAGCCTGTGGGCCTCTAATTAGCTGTCAATTACCTCAAATTAATCAACTCCTCGCCTAATTAAGCATTATCGGCAGGTGGGCACAAAGCAGACCATTGTATGGGAGCCATGAGAAAAGCCAAGCTGGCAAACTTGGTTAGTATCAGCGCTCTGCACTGTGCCCGCCTCCCCACAGCGCTCAGCTACCAGCCTGGCTGAGAGGCCCCAGGGCCCTCTGCTCGCAACTGTCCCTAGCACTGGGGTCCCCAAGGCCTCCTGGGAAGGTGGAAGGGGAAGAGCTTAGAAGCAGGTGGGACTTTAGGGAAGTGGCATGGTAGGAACTGAAGGCCATGGAGAAGTCCCCCTGACCAGCCCTGCCGACCCTTGAGATCCAGAGCAGGAGCTGAGCTAAGAGTGGGCAGGAAGGAGGCTGGCAGTTCAAGCTGGTGCTGGCAGAGTCGGCTTTTAATCCTGGCTCTTGTGAGCTCTGTAAGCCAATAAAATGACTTAATGTCTTGGAGTCACTTTTCCATTTTAAAGCATGAGAATCTTTTTTTTTTTTTTGTATGCGTATGAATGTACTGTCTGCATGTAGGTTTGTGCACCCGCGTTGTGTCAGAAGAGGACATCGGACTCCCCTGGAACTGGAGTTAAAGATGGTTTTCAGCCACCATGTGGGTGCTGGGAATCGAACCCGGGTCCTCTGCAAGAGCAGTCGGTGCTCTTAACTGCTAGGCTATATCTCTCCAGCCCCAGAGAATCATTTTATTTATTTATTTATTTATTTATTTATTTATTATTATTTTTGTATGTGTATGAATGTACTATGTGCATGTAGGTTTGTGCACCCGTGTCGTGCAGTGCCACAGAGGTCAGAAGAGGGTGTCGGATTCCCCTGGAACTGGAGTTAAAGACAGTTCTCAGCCGCCATGTGGGTGCTGGGGATCGAACCCAGGTCCTCTGCAAGAGCAGTTGGTGCACTTAACCGCTAGGCCATCTCTTCAGCCCCCAGAGAATCATTTTTAAGGCCTCCCTGACTCTCTGTGAGGTTAAACGAAAAGCCTGGCACATGCAGTCAGTGTGTTAGGTAGTGGCTGCAGTGGAGCTGGTGGGTCCCCCTCCTCACATGCTTCACCTAAAACAGGGTCAGGCATAGTGCATGTCCCAAACCCAAACCACCAGGCTCTGGCAGGCTCCAGCTTTCAGTGCACCCCTGAAAAATGTGATCTGACTATAACATGCCAGGTGTTGGAGACGGGGGTGTCTTTGTTGCCACTGTATCTGTTCCCCCCTCCCAACACCTCCGGGGAACCCAGGGCTTAGGTGTCCCTCTCCACTCACAGGGAGACCTGGGTGCCACACATAGCTCTACAAATGAGGTAATTACAGGTCCACAACTAAAGCCCAGAAGAAGACAGGTGAAGTCCTTTTCCAACTTGGATATTGAGGCTGCAGGGCCTAAGGTGAGGGAGTCTCAAGATAGCCTCTGGGTACTGAGGTTGAGACAGACTTTTTTTGTTTTGTTTTGTTTTGTTTTGTTTTTTTTTTTGGTCTTTTTGAGACAGGGTTGCCCTTTAGTCCCAGCTGGCCTGGAGCTTAATCTGTAGACCAGACTGGCCTTGAACTCACAGATATCCCCATGCCTCTACCTCCCAAGTGCTGGGATTAAAGGCATGGGCCCCCACACCCCATTTGGTATTGAAATTGAGATAGCCTCTGGGTACTGAGGTCATGTTCCTTTAAAAAAAAATTATTTTGGGGGCTGGAAAGATGGCTCAGCGGTTAAGAGCACCAACTGCTCTTGCAGAGGACCTGGGTTCGATCCCCAGCACCCACATGGCAGCTGAGAACTGTCTGTAACTCTGGTTCCAGGGGAATCCGACACCCTCTTCTGACCTCTGCGGCACTGCACGACACCGGTACATTCATACACATAAAAATAATAAATAAATAAATTTTAAAAATTGTTTTATGTGTATAAGCGTTATGCCTGCATGTATGCAAGGGCACCTATGCCATGCAGTGTAATCAGAGAACAGAAGAGGGTGTTAGATCCTCTGGAAATGGAATTACAGATGGCTGTTAGCCGCCGTGGGGTGCTGAGATTCAAGCCTGGATCTTCTGTAAGAAGCTAGTGCTCTTAACCACTGAGCCATCTCTCCAGCCTGAGGTCACATTCCTGATAATGGTCCTGGCAGCTGAATAGTTCCCACTCTTCCACAGGGCAGGGTGCACTTGAAGGTCCCGCTGCAAGCCAGTGATGGTCAAACTCCCACATGCCCATGCAAATCCCCATTACCCACCTCAACCACCCTTGTCACTTGTATTGCCTAGCTCCACCCTGGTACAGGACATCTTCCTCCCCTCGACAGCTTGGAAGCATTTCCCTGTCCCTACTATAAATCAGTCAGTTAGCAAACACTTAGTGTGCCTGCTGATTAAAGGTCATAACAGAAAGGGAAATTTTTTTTTTTTTTGGTCTTTTCGAGACAGGGTCTCCCTGCAGCCCCAGCTGTCCTGGAACTCACTCTGTAGACCAGGCTGGCCTTGAACTCACAAAGACCCGCTTACCTCTCACCTATCTTTTCACCACTCCTGGCGAAATTTCTTTAAAAATTGTTTTTAGGTCGGGCTTGGTGGCGCACACCTTTAATCCTAGCACTNAAAAAAAAAAAAAAAGAAAGATGACATCATGAATGAAACGGATGGAACTAGAAGCCATTATGCTAAGTGAAGTAACACAGCCCCAGAAAAAAATAAAAAGGGTGAATGGTTTCCCTCATATGTGGATGCTGACACCAAATCCCCAGTTGTCAGGCAAACTGAGCAACTTTATTATTATATTTCTTTGTATATGAAAGCAACTATGCTGTTATAATGTGAATCTCTTAACGGACTCTAGAATTGACCTACCACTTATATTCACACATTGTAATTACCATATATGGGTGAAAGATATGTATTCATATTCTAGAGTAATATAAAATTAAAGGGAAAATGTGAACTCCAAAACATATTTTGGAAATAACATATAGTTTATTCCTGGAGGTCATAATTTTGATACATATGTGTTTTTTATACAGGCATAATTTGGAGTAATACAAAGGGGAGGGAACAACAACAACATAAGGACTGGGTCAAAGAACTGACTGATACAGTTAAATTCTGCCCTAAACAACAAGCCTCTGCAGAACAAATCCTTGGAAACACTGAGAGAAAGATGCAAGACATGTATGGCAGAATGCATAAACTGGGGTGGGGGGAGGGGCAAGGAAAGGGGAATGTATCCAAATTGGACTGAAAAAAATGTATGAAATATACAAAATATCAATAAAAAAGAACCAAAAATTGGGCTGGAGAGACGGCCTAGCGGTTAAGAGCACCGACTGCTCTTGCAGAGGACCCGAGTTCGATCCCCAGCACCCACATGGTGGCTGAGAACCGTCTTTAACTCCAGATCTAGGGGAATCCGATGCCCTCTTCTGACCTCCGCGGCATCGCATGACACAGGTGCACAGACCTACATGCAGACATTACATTCATACATATACAAAATAAAAAATAATAAAAATAAAAGAACCAAAAAAAGAATACATAAAGGTTAAGGGTATGCACAGGTTATAGGAAAATACTATGCCACATTCTGTAAGGCACTCAAGCATCTGCAGAATTTTGTATACCCGGGGTATGGGTCACCAATCACCCACAGACACTGACATAGAAGAATTAAACACTTGGATGTGGCAGCCTCTGTTCTTGCATTCTTGTAAAGAGCTTTGTGTACTGACACCAAGACACCCCCTTTGTTGTCCCCTACATCCTCTTACTGCTTGTTGGAGGACAGAGTGTTTTATGGACACATCATCTGGATAATTGGTCCTGCAGCAGTGCAGTGCCATTGGCAGATCTGGAGTCTGGTAAGACCTGTGTCCTAGCTTGTAGATAGCATCTTGCTTCCTGTGTCCACCAAGAATCAAGAGTGAGAAAGAGAAGCAACTCTCATGGAAAACCAGGTCTCAAGATTTTTTCTTATAAAGCCATCAATCTGACTCCTGTGACCAAATTTCCTCCAATTTCAAAAGCATTTGAGAGATTAGGTTTCAACCTGTGAAGAAATGGGGGAAAAGATACAAGTATTCAGTCCTTAGAAATTGCCTCCCGGGGCTGCAGAGATGGCTCAGCAGTTAAGAACACTACTGCTCTTGCAGACGACCCGGGTTTGATTCCCAGCACCCACATGGCAGCTAAGAACCATCTTTAGTGCCAGGCAGAGTCAGGTGGATCTCTGTGAGTTCAAGGCCAACCTGGTCTACATAGCGAGTTCCAGGACAGCCAGAACTACAGGGAGACCCTGTCTCAAAAAGACAAANTACTACAGTGTTTTAGATAAATCCTATGTCTTGCACATGCTTATGTTGGAGGAGATGAAGCTCTAAAAGGTAGAGATAGATGAACAGAGAGAAAAGGTTCTGCAGATAGGGCAAAGCAATC
Source organism: Rhizomys pruinosus (assembly GCA_009823505.1). Taxonomy (NCBI): domain Eukaryota; kingdom Metazoa; phylum Chordata; class Mammalia; order Rodentia; family Spalacidae; genus Rhizomys; species Rhizomys pruinosus. The sequence goes on from VZQC01014464.1 coordinate 8,783, forward strand.
TGATTTCTTCTCTGGCAAGATTCATTATCATGAGTGGGAATTCTATAATGGGAAACTTGTCATTTGCTTGGTTACCTTAAGCTGCTGTTTGTAAAGAAAAGAAACACGTTGCATTCTTCACTCTCCGTATTCGAAAGTAACAATCTATGACAATGCAGAGTTGCCAGTTATGGATGCAAATAGTCTTCATTCATGATTCTTTCATCCTTGCTTAAGGAAAAATTGTTCAATTTTGGGCAGTGAAGGCCAATTCAAGTTGGCTTCTAAATTCTAATGACAAAATCCAAGTGCTCTCTGTCTTGTTTGTTGCTTGGGGTTTTGTGAGATGGGGTCTTTGTAGCCCAGGCTGGCTTTGAACTCACTCTATAGCTGAGGGGCAACCTGGAACTGCTGATCCTTCTGCCTCTACCTTCCAAGTGCTAGTCTCTTGCTTTCTTTCACAAAAGTTATTCTTCTCCCTAGTATGTAATCACACATTTCTTCAGGAAGGTCAGGTGAGAAATAGTTTTTAGAGACTACAGTTGAGGAACTAGAGGCCCTTATGGCTGTGGGTTGCTAACTTCTTTTCTAAGCCCTTTCAGTGGACAGATCTAAGTGGGCACATACCATTGGTTAAATATTATTATTTCCAATCCAGATTCAGAAATATGAGGTTTTATTTGGCTTAGTTTATATTCTTTCTGCACCTTCTTTCAAGCCAAAACCCCTGGTTCTCAACAGGAGCAATTTCATCGTTGTCTTTAACCCAAAGTAAAGAAGCATCTATAGTCATGCAAATATTTCCACAAATAAGATCACTAGAAACAGTATAAAACTTGTTTTTAGAGATCCTTACAGACAGAGTGTACTTCATCATAATGTTGAGTTACCATGCCTTAATAATGCAGGACACTCCATTTTAGAGCAGTTATGCTAATAACTTGTTAGGCTCATTTGTTTTATTGCATTTCTGGATTTTAAGAATTGATTTATTTTTTTAACATAATGTTTTCCATCTGTAAAACATGCAGTGGTGAAGGCCTACCTTCCATTATTCCTCTGCAGACTTTCTTCTTTTTTCTTTATTGGTAATCATTTATAATTTTATGGTCTTTAATAAAGTTTTAAATGAACTTTTAGTTTGGTCTGGGATTTGGTTCTATGATAAAGCATGTGGTTAACTCTGGATTCAATCCTCACTACCACAAAAATTTAAAAACAAATTTTTAAAAGTACCCAAAGATTTTGTTCTTGTTCTTCTGTTTTTCTTTACATGCCCCGAATCTTCTGTTTCTATCTGTCTAACGTTTATTTCTATCAACTCCTGAGGAGCATTACTGGCATTATTCTCTCCCTTACCTCAACTTCAGTATCTAAACACCTAGTCAATACCTAAAAGAAAGTAACGAGCCAGGCGTGGTGGTGGATGCCTATAATCCCAGCACTTGGGAGACAGAGGCAGGCAGATCTCTGGGAGTTCAAGGCCAGCCTGCTCTACATAGAGAGTTCTAGGACAGCTGGGGCTGCAGAGAGACCCTGTCTCAAAAAGACCAAAAAAATTAAAAAAAAAAAGAAAGAAAGTAACGAGCAGATTCTATTTCCATACACACTCCCCATTCTCCGTCCACTCTTGGCTAGCTGTGTCTACACCGTCAGAATATGGAGTCCTTACACACTACATTGTCTTCCTCACAGCCAATATTTAGTCTTGAATCCCCAGCTGCTCTTTACCAAAATGTTCTCCATTCATTTTAACTGTCTGACCTTTATTCTCTATGAAGAAACTCAAGAACTGATAGGAACTATAATCTCAGAGTCCCACCCTGTTCTCTTTTTTTGGGGGGGGGGGTCTTTTTGAGACAGGGTCTCCCTTTAGTCCCAGCTGGCCTGGAGCTCACTATATAGACCAGGCTGGCCTTGAACTCCACTTACCTCTGTCTCCCAAGTGCTAGAATTAAAGACATGAGCCACCACACCTGGCCCAACCCCCATCCAATCTGTCAGCCTTAGGTCTGCTTGGCTAGGTATACAATCTGTGACTCTCCTTTTTTTCTTTGAGTTTTAGAGTTGTTACTTCTTTGTTTGGGAGAAAAAGTGAGGTCATATAGATTATCTTTTTCCTATAAGGAACTTTATTTTTCTGCCATGATCCCTGAAAGATTTTATCTCCTTTTTTCAAGATTTTATTGCTTTACTAAGCAACATACCATTTTTTCCCAGGTATGTAGTTTGAATGATTTCTTTAATTCAAGAAATTTATCTTAGTGTTAGTTTTAGTCTTTTCCAATGTTTATCTGTAGGAATTTATGTGTATATGTATGACTATGTACATGTACGTATGTATGCATGTGTCTGTATATATGCGTATGTGTGTATATGCATATATGTGTACATATGTGTGCGTGTATATATGTACATATGTGTGTATATGTGTGCATGTGTATGTATTATGTGTATGTACTTCTTTATTTTATTCAATAGCTATCAAGTTTTCTAAATCCAGGGCTGGAGATATGGTTCAGTGGTTAAGAGCAGGTACTGCTCTTACAGAGGACCAGTTTGGTTCACAGAACCCATGTTGGGCATTCACAACTACCTATAACTCCAGCTCCCAGGGAATCCAATGCCTCTGGACTCCGCAGGCACCCAAACTCACATTTACAGACACACACACACACACACACACACACACACAC
>VZQC01014466.1:0-10207 GCA_009823505.1 Rhizomys pruinosus
ATGTGTATGAATGTACTGTCTGCATATAGGTTGGGGCATCCATGTCGTGCAATGCTGCAGAGGTCAGAAAAGGGTGTCTAATTCCCCTGGAACTGGAGTCAAAGACGGTTCTTAGCTGCCATGTGGGTGCTGGGAATCGAACCCAGGTCCTCTGCAAGAGCAGTCAGTGCTCTTAACCACTGAGCCATCTCTCCAGCCCTGCCAATATCCTTTTAATACATATTCATTCTATCAGTTCTGTTCCTCTAGAGACACCTGACTAACACAGGCATGACCTGGATCCTCTTTGGTCCTAGGCCGGCTCTGAAGCCATTCTCCCTCCCTTTTTGCCCTCCAGCCACACTGTCCAGTCCAGGTTCCAGGATCTGAGCCTTTGCATGCACTGTTTTTTCCCATCAGATCTCTGTTCTTCCTGCTTTTTATGTGAGTGGTTCCTTCTGTCCCATAACTCAGCTCATGCATCATTTCTTCAGAGATGAAGAAACACTCCATCAGCATGTATGGCTCACTTATATTCTTTACCTCTGGCCATGGTGTTTTTCACAGATTTTATCATGATCCATAATAACTTTATTTTTAATAATATTTTCTGTCTTTCCCATTAGAGGATCTCGAGATCTGTGAAGGCAGGAACATGTCTCATTATAGTTGTGGTCAATGTCTAGAGTAAATAGAATACGTGCCTCTATTAGTTAAACTTCTTTGAGTGAGAAGAGGAGGGTGAGCCTAGATTTTCTGGATGAGCAATGGATGGTGTGGTGGTTTGAATGAGACTGTCCCCCATAGGCTTTAAGTATTCAGACATTTTTGTCCCCAGGTGGTGGCGCTGTTTGGGGAGATCTTAGAAGGTGTGGCCATGCTGGAGGAAGTATGTTACTGGGGGTAGGCTTAGAGAGTTTAACAAGCCTTGCTATTCTCCAGAGGCTCTCCCTTGACTTCCTGTTGGCTTTCTGCTCCAGCCCCAGCCTCCATGCCTCCCGCCACAATGGACTCTAATTCCCTGGAACCATCAATCAATCGTGAGCTCAAATAAACTCTTCCTTTTATAAGTTCCCTTGTTCATGGTGGTTTTATCACAGCAACAGAAAAGTGACTAATACAGATGGCCACTGGATGTGATCAGTACCCACCAACAAGGCCCTGAGGCTCAGGTAACACCTTCCTGCTACCCCTAGGCCACCCCATGCCTGTTATTGATTGATTGATTCCATTGGCATAAAGGAAAGATGAATTTCAAAGCAGTTTGTTAGAGGCTCTAATTACAACTTAGTGGTATAGGTGTTTAGAAATAATCTGTGACTTAAAAATGATTACAAGTGGGCCAGTCATGGTGGTGCATACCTTTAATCCCAGGTAGATTTCTGCCTTGTCTACATAGAGAATTCTAGGCCAGCCAGGGCTACATAGTGAGATCATATCTCGAAAAAAAATTGGTCCGAATTTTATAAGGATTTTGTCACCTTTACTGAACTATAGTATACCCTCTTTTAACTCCATTTCAAACCTTGTCCAAGTCACTAAACGAAGATTCAAGTGTATTTAAACCCTTATTTCTTTCTTTTGTATTAATTCAACAGAAATTTAAAAAAAAACACACACATATAAACCAAGCTACTAAAAGTGTTGTGGAGTCAGTAAGATGGCTCAGGTGGTAAAGGCAATTCCCACACAAACCTGACAACCTGAGCTGGATCCCTGGAACCCACATAGAGATGGAAGAAGAGAGATGACTCCACAGAGTTGTCCTCTGACCTCCACATGTGCACTATAGCACATGCACCCACATGCATCTCGTGCACACAAAACAAATCTTTAGGGGCCGGAGAGATGGCTCAACAGTTAAGAGCACTGGCTGCTTTTGCAGAGGATCAGGTCTCTGTTCCCAGCACCCATGTGGCAGCTAACAACCGTATATAATTCCAGTTTCAGGGGATACAGTACACTCTCTTCTGGCCACCTGAGACACTGCAAGAATAGGCGCATTTATATACATGCACACAACACACTCATATACATACAATAAAAATAAGTGTCTTTTACAAAAAAGAAAAGTGGGGTCTGTAGAGATGGCTCAGTGGTTAAGAGCACTGACTACTCTCACAGAGGACCCACATTCAGTTACTAGTACCCACAAAGCAGCTATCAACCAACCATAACTCCAGTTCCAGGCAATCTGATGCCCTCTTCTGAGCAACTCAGGCATTGCATCACAGGAATGCACTAATATACATGCAGGCAATATGCTCATACACATTTTTTAAAAAAGCATGCAGGGCATACCTCTAATCTCAGCACTCAGGAGGCAGAGGCAGGTACATCTCTGTGAGTTCAAGGCCAGCCTGGTCTACAGAGTGAGTTCCAGGCCAACTGGGTCTACAGGAAAACTCTGTCTCAATAAAAAAGACCAAAAAAAAAAAAAAANCATCTCTCCAGCCCCCCCGCCCTGTTTTCTTTTTAAGCCTGATCTTTCTTAGCCTCTTGCCAGAGAAAGGCTGGACGCTTCTCCTGAAGGCCAAAGGAAGCACTTATGCCCCAGCGGTAGCTCTGTGAGATGTGGTGGGAATGGCAACCTGAGAGTACACTTCCCGGATCCACAGGAGGAAATACTCAGAAGTGGAGGAGGCAGAAATACCCTTATTTTATTTATTTTTATTATTCATTATTTATCATTTAATTTATTTTTTACTTGTATGTGTACTCAATGCACTGCATCTGCATGTCAGGTCTGTGCAACGTATGTCGTGCAATGCCGGCGGAGGTCGAGGGGGTTCGGATCCCCTTGGAGCTGGAGTTCTTCATCTGAGGAATTTGGAGTTTTCAGATCGGCTCTGTAGGCATCATGCCTTGGGCGTGCTTGGTGGATCGAACCGTGCGAGTCCTCCTGTAAAGAACGCACGGCGTCGGCAGGCTTCTTTAACCGCCTAGAGCCATTCTCTCCCAAGCCCAGGCAAATTGACCCTTTATATAACCAGTCCAAAGTGTGCGAGTAAGAAAGCAAGCCTGGGAGTGAACTTTGCCTCCAGAAATAAAGTTGTTTTCACTCTCTTGTTTACCGACTCGTGCAAGCCTGCTTACTTGGGACACTCATCTCAGCCATGAAGTCTTTGCAGGTGGGTTGATTCTCAGCAAACATCTCCCTGCCTCACCCATGCCAGGGCTCTCTGCCACCCTTTTCTCCTTTTTGTTGTTTGTTTTTTTCCCTTGAAATTTCCTTGAGAAACTGCCTTCTCCTTTTGGTTAATTCTGTGGACAATGACTTTACTTAAAGTCAATTAGTCCATACACCGAATATCCAGAATCATAATAAATTTAGGTTGATATTGATCATATTATCATAGTTCTTCCTTCTTTTTTTCCATCACTGTGAGCATTGTTACCTAAGAGCGTTGTGCATGTTGGAGTTCTGCCCTTTTGAAGCGCTATATTCCCAGCTATACCATATTAAAGATAAGGAATCTAGACAGGCAGCTGCGTGCAGTCCCCCCCTGCTATTTCACCCTGACTCCACTTTGGTTCTGTGTGTCTGATTTTCTGTGATCTACTCACCTCCAGATTCCTTGGCCCTGTCTGTACCCTGAACGCTTCTTTCAGCTGCGTAAGCTGTGAGGAGCCTTACACATTATATGGTTCTTGTTTTTTTTGAAGCAGGGTATCTACTCTGTTAAAGTCCCAGCGGGGCCTGTAACTCACAGAGATCCATCCTGGCAAGTTGCCCTTCAAGCTAACTATGCTGAGATTAAAGAATTCAATAAGAACTCGGAGCTGGAGAATTGTATGACCTAGACGCTCTGTCGTTATATATGAGTGCAAAAGCCGATCTCTTACAGAGAGACCGAGGTGGTCCAGTAAATCCCAGTAGCACCCACATGGCAGCGAGAGAACCTCTGTCTGAAACTGCACATCCAGAGAGAATCCAGTTCTAGGGAATCCCGACACCCTCTTCATGACCTACCACGGCGTTGACAACACGGCACAGGGTGCACAGACTTGCATGCAGACAGTACATTTCATACACTAAGAAATAATAATAATATTTTAAAAAAAAAATAAAAACCGACAACCAAAATATCATATAGAAAAAAAAAATTAAAGGACTGCGCATCATCAACCACATGAGACCAGCCTCCAGCTGACATGAAGTCTACTCATGAGAACACTGCCCTGGGATGAAAAAGCGAAGTCCTAGTCGGGTCTAAGAGCACCAACTGGCTCTTGCAGAGGATCCAGTTCCGATGCCCCAGCACCCACATGGCGGTCCTCGAGAACATCTTTGACCTCCAGTTCCAGTGGGAATCTGACACTTCCTCTCTCTGACCTGACTCTCCACAGCCTGCATCTATTTGCATGGTACTTAACGGCGTAGTCACACTCAACTAACGATGCAGCACAGTACAAGTTCAACACATTACGCAAGAATAAATAAAAAACTTTTAATTAAAAAAGAAAGCCCTCGTAAAAAAAAACAAAGAGCCCGAGCCTGTGGTAGAACAACCTAATACACTGACAACAGACAAGAACTACGGCCAGCTGTGGTGAGTTCATCCTTTAAGACATGAGGCATCTAGGCAATTGGAGGTTGCAAGGCCAGCCTGGGTACTCCAGAGCCAGTTCCAGGACAGCTGGGGCTATTCAGGTGAGACCCTGTCTCAAAAGAACCAAACAAAAAAAAAATACAAAGAAAAAGGACAAAAGAGATAACAACTGTCAGTTTGCGCATTGTGAAAAGTAGAAACCTCAGCAAGTTAGTTTGTTTGTCTATAGTTCTTGAGCTTCATCTCAGGGCATGGCCATCAACAACTTGTTGGCCCATCAAAACCCATTATAGGACTGACGGTTTCTCTGATAACAAGAAAAATGATCCATCCACTCATCTTCCCTGGTGTGGTGCATATCTCCAATGCACTGAAGTAGTTGTTAACTTACATCTGCTGTATAGACATATGGAAACACGACCCATTTCAACGTGGACTCATGTTACAAGTAGCTACTAGCAATCACCATATGAGAGCAGCCCAGGAAGTTCACTGCACAATGGATTCGGCTGGAGCCTCTCTGCAGTGAAAACAGCTGAACTAGTGCTGCTACGGACTGTGTGTCTAAGAACGACTAACTGCTGCTTTCAGTAAAGGAATCGGAAGCCACAGTGCAAAGTTGGGATGCAGCGGCCTTTCCAGTCCTAGGTCTGACTACCTCTACTAGGATTGCATTGTACAGACATATCTTAAGTCTGCAAGGAATCAGTGGAGAATAGACGCTATTTACCTCATTTTCTGCAAGTGAATTAGAAACAGTATGGTCATAGTTTGGATTGCTGGCCCCACCCTTTTAGTTTCCCGTTCCTACCTGTCTGTCTATGCACACCACGATATGTTATGGAGAATGATCAAGAAACTAAGGTATTCCAGCTGTTCCCAACAACTGGATGTATTATGAGGAAGTCTCGCTTTAAGAAGTCACGGCTACACCATACCGAGCATCAAGTTGCTGAAAATAGGTTGACTTCGCAGTTTTTCTGTTGTCTTGCACTCACATTTTTGCAACCAGCTGGACACCTCCCGCACTCTTTAGAACCGCCTGGCCTTGGAGTGACTCTAAGCAGTCTCCCAACCTAGCCCTACCTCCAGAAGTGCTCTGGCATTAACACGTAATTGCTTCGAGCTGACCATCCTTACCCTACAATCTACCGAATGCTGCTTAAAGGCGCCCACCCCACGACAACCTATGCAGTAGTTACTTTTAATAAAAAAAAATCCGAGAACAGGGAGCATGGCATGAGGGAGTATACGAGAACGTATTGGCGTCCCAGTTAATTAAGAGCGCCCTGCTCATGCCTCTTCACAGGGACAGTCGTCTTCAGTTCCCAGCGCGACCCACACAATACCACCTACCATTGTATTACCTACGTCCATACAGCCCAATATCAAATAAATAATAAATTAAACCTTAAAAAAAAAGAAAAAAGAATAAGGAATTCTGGAAAGACACTTGGAAAGAGGCTTTAGACCCACTCCACAGTTAATAAGTAAGACAATAATATACTTACAAGCTGACACCGGTGGGCATAACTCGGTGGGCACATTGGTCCGTTATAATCCTAGCACTTGGGAGTGCAGAGAGGACAGGCGGGATCTTTGTTGCAGTAGTCAACGCGCCAATGCTCCCGGTCTATGAGTGGAGTTTCCAGGGACAGCTGGGTAGACAGCAGTATCCTAAACCTTGTGTCATCGAAAGAACAACAACAACAAAAAAAAGTGCATACTGCTCTACAGAGGACGCCTGGCTTTCAAGGTCCCAGCAATGCGGAAGCTATTCAGTTGGCACTCATCAATCACCACCTATAACTGTAGCGCCCAAGGAGACATCAGTAGCCCCTACTTCGCTTGGCCACCATCAGACAAGTACATCAACTCGCACACTATATCTACAGGCGCTTTCTACAATACACACACACACACACACACACAACACACACACCACCACACACACATGCACCTACGCACACACACACATGTGTTTAAACAACTCTACTAGGGACATCTGGTAAACTACAAAGACCTAGGCTGGCCTTTGAACCGTCACAGAGATTCCCCTGCCCTGCCTCCCCAAGGAGTGACTGGCTGAATTTTTAAAGAGCTGTGTACAAGTCACCACTGCCTTGGCCTAAAAATCTTTTTAAAATGAAAAAGTGTCCTGGAAGTGATGAAATGTCATATGCCTGGGTAAGTAACCCAGCACTCAAAGAGAAACAAAGGCCAGGTGAACTCTCTGTGAATTCAACACGCAGTCTCTGGTCACATAGTAAATTCCAGGCCAGGCTGGGGCTACAAGAGAAGACCCTGTCATCAAAAAAAAAAAAAAATAAAAAAAAAGAATCGCTGAAAGGATTGAGCTCACAGTGGTTTGAGAGCTATTTAAGCCTGTTATTCTCTCAGAAGAGACCAGCAGGTCTTGTGCAAGTCCCAGCAAATCCAACTTGGATCAGTACGGCAGGCTAACAACTGTCTCTTATAACTCACACACTGCTCAGGGGCATCCAAACACCCTCTCTAAATTCTAAAAGCCCTAGAGGCGGGGATACCTTGCATGGACATCAAGGGGGTGCACCGTACCTACATGGCAGGCAAGATACACTCATTATACACTAATAACATAAAAACAAAAATTAAAAAATAAGGCACATAAATCTAGAAAAAAAGAACTGCCAATAGCACATAAGATACTATATAAGAACCTTTATATTCCTTTTTTTGTGGTTTCTTTTTACAGTTTTTGTTTTTTTATTAATTTTATTTACTTTCTGATATGTGTGACAGAATGACATTGTAACTGTCTTTCCATGGCAAATAAAGTGCTCAAGAAGTTCGATCCGATCTCCGCTGTGCATGACCAATAAACGTGTTCTTACAAGGCGGTGAAGGTCAAAAGAGGGAGTGAGGACTAAGTTCTGATTCCCCTGGAACTGGATTCAGTTCTCCTGGAATTGGAGTTTCAGACAGTTCTCAGCCGCCATGTGCGCTTTAGTGCTGGGCGAGATCGAACCCAGGTCCTCTGAACGCATCTAGAGCGAGAGCGGTCGGTGACACAACCGCTAGGCCATCTCTCCAGCCCTGTTTTTTTGGTCTTTGTTGGACAGGGTGTCCCTTAGCCCCAGCTGAAACCCACACTATCTGATAGGCAAGGCTGTCCTTGAAACCATTTCACCCACAGAATCCACCTGCCTTTGCCTTCCCAAGTTCTAGTAGGATTAAAGAGCTGAGACGCCACCACGGCCCCAGGCAGATGGAAAAGGGCTTTTATTAACATGGGCCTTTAGGACTAAAGGGTTTTAGCTTCAATGGTAATTGAATTTCAATTTGTAGAATAATACCTAACCAGGCTGAAGGTCCTTGCGGTTCCATCTTAACTACCAAAATACGGTTTTTAAAAAGGAAGAGGAAAATAAAACCAAGCCAACACAGGGACAGCATAATCGGTACATGTCCGTACAATAATTTCAACCGAGCTCTCATCTCAAAGGATAGGCTCAAAGGCAAATAGATAGAAGTACTTCAGAGCTCCAAGGCCAGCCATGATAGACTATATGGCAAGTCCCCACCTAAAGGAAGAAAGAAAAGAAAAGAAAGGAAAAGAAAAGAAAAGAAAAGAAAAAAAAGAAAAGAAACAAGAAAAGAAAAGAATATTGTAAAATTAAAAGAATAAGAAAAGAAAAAAGAAAAGAAAAGAAAAGGAAAGAAAAAAGAAAATTCTGGATCTTTACCCATCAAGTTGATAATGTAAGCAACTTGAATTTTTTGTTTTTCTTTTTGTTGCCTAAGCTGGTCTTAAACTCCCAGGCTTGAGTTATTTTTTCACCTAGGCCTCCCAAGTGCTTGAGACTACAGGGAAGTGCCAGCCCTCACTCCTGGCTGGAAAATGACTTTATCCAGGTATAAGGGCACACCTTTTTAACCCCAGCACTTGGGTGGCAGAGACAGGAGGATCTCTGTGAGTTCAGGTCCTGCCTGGTATACATGGCAAGTTCCAGTCCAGCCAGGGCTATATGAGACCCTGTCTGAAAATGAACAAAGAAGCAAACAAACAAAAAATACAAATCAAAACAACAACAAAACTTTAATATACAGAAGATGTGGCCAGTTTTTTGCCTATTTTTTAAAGTACCAGGGGCCACACCAAGGGCTTCACAAAGGTTTGGCAAGCAGTCTACCACAGTGTTGTACCCCAGTGCAAAATATTTTTAATGGAGTATTCTAAAATGGCAAAAAATAGTGGGCAGCATATTTTGAGTAATTTTTAAAACTTTTTTGTTACATATAATTCACATGTGTTCTGCCATGCTATGAAACAGGTTTATTGTGTCACTGTGGATCACTGATACAAAGTTTAACTGGCACCTCAAGAACTAGGATCAGGACAAATTTGGGTAACCAAGGAAAATCCCTTACAAATATAGGACCCAGCACAGAGTAAGTAGTCCAAAAATGTTTAGTGAGATTACAGGACAAGAGGACTTTAAGAGAAGGCCTAGTAAGCCAGATAATGCCTATAATCTCAGCTACTTGGGAGGCTGAGGCAGGAGGATCTCAAGTTCAAGACCGGTGTACGCAATAGTGCAAGATCCCTGTCCAAACAGGAGGAGAGATTTGAAACAGAGAGAGAAAAATAAAATAGAACCCATTAAAGCCCTGTAGACTAAGTGGTTGAGTGAGTGCACTTATCTGGATGCTAGTCAGGTAATGCAATGTACACCCAGAACACATTCACTTTGTGCCAAATCCATTGCTGGTGTTTTGATCCAGCTCTCATTATCTCATCTGGACAGTTCAAGGTCTCCATACTGGCATTTCCTGCTCACTCCAGCCCTCTCTATCAATGGAGACTATTCATCTGTAACAGAAATTCCTAACTTAGTGGTAACTTTTTCTCATATAACAAAGGTTTTCTTTTGGGCAGGCCAGGGCTCATACTGCTGGTCAAGCATGCCATCCAAAAACCAAGCTCCTTCAATGTCCTAGCTCTGTGTCATTCACAGGAGACTTTCATTCTTCTGGTTGCAAGATGGCTATCACACATCCTGGCATTGTATCCTTTTCCCATATAGAAAAGGGAGACAGGATCTAGGGAGATGGCCCAGCAGGCAAAGCACTTGTCCTACTGATTGAGGTGTTTGGATCCCCGGCACCCGCATAATCCAGGGTGCACATGACACACCACCTGCAACCCCAGCACTTGGGAGAGAGAGACAGGGGCTCCCTAGAAAAAGCTGAGTATCTAGAATATTGTTTTTTGGGGGGTTGGCTTTTGTCAACATGAAACAAACCTAGACACACCTGGGAAGAGGGACTCTCAAGTCCTTAATTTCCTCTATCAGACTTGCCTGTGGGCACGTGGTATGGGGGAGGTGGGGAGGGGGGTTCTTGTTCTTGATTGCTAATTGATGTAGGAGGGCCAAGCCCATTATGGGCAATGATATCCTGGGCAGTTGATAGACCTGGCTGCATAAGAAAGGTAGCTGAGCCCAGCATTGTGGTGAAGCACTCAGGAGCCAGAGGCAGATGGATCTTTGTGAGTTCAAGGCCAGTCTGGTCTACCTAGGGAGTTCCAGGATAGCTGGGGCTACAGAAAGACCCTGTCTCAAAAAGACTAAAAAGAGAAAGAAAGAGAGAGAGAGAGAGAGAGAGAGAGAGAGAGAGAGAGAGAGAGAGAGAGA